>SSBO01000003.1:8568896-8587042 GCA_005281725.1 Wuchereria bancrofti
TTTATTTAATTTTTTTTTTTTTTGTCTCTTTTCGAAACAAATTTCTTTTGGTATTTTTTCCTTAATTTGTAAATTTTTTTGCAAAAAAAGAAAGTTTGTAAATTTTTAAATGATAATTAAGCTAGTATTATTCATATTTATTTTATTTTCAAATAATTTTTTAATTAAAATATTTTGAAATTTTTGATTAAATATAAAATTTTTTCTAGTAGTATTTTTATGACTTAAAAAGATCATTTTTTTTCTGTTATCAATTTATTATATGCTAACTGTTGTACAGTAAATATTTTGCTGCTAAAATTAAGTTTTAAATTTAGCTCCAGAAAAATTTTATTTATTTGACTTTTTCAATTTGAAATTAAGATTTAAACTTAATTAAATCAAAAGTTAAAAAAAAAAGATATGAAAAATTACTTAGCTTATAACGATTGATATTCCAGCAACGTGGTATACATAGTCGACCTTACACGTACGCTATAATCACGTTAGAATCATTGTTACTTTTAATTGCTTTCTTACTTCTTGCATTAATCCTTCATTCAATAAATGCTTCACCTGGTACACCAATTAATGCATTCATTACGCAGCGTAATTATTTTCTAACAGTACAAAATTCGGTTTGTTAATATTTTCTTTTTATGATATATAAATTTTATTTCTTTTTTTAGTAATAATATTCAAATTATCTTTTCTTTTTTCATTATAAAATTTGAATATTTAAATATTTGTTGGGTGTAATTTTTGTTTTAATAATTAAAAACAATTAAAATTATTAATGTAATACATATTCATTCAAATTATTTTTGTACTAAATTTAAAAATTGCACTGTTCGTCAATTTCTTTTATTTTAATAATTAAAAACCGATCAAAACATAATGATGTAATACGTTCATTTAACACAATTAATTAACGCCAATTATTGCTAATTTAAAGCATAATAAAATTTGAAATGTTCCTAAAAGCGATTTTAGGTGCATTTCAAATTTATCAAAATTATCAAAGTCGTACTGATTTATAAGATTTCTCATACATCTTTAAAAATTTGATTTTTTTATCTTCTTTTCTTCTTTTACACACTCATAGTTAATAAAATAGAATGAAAAATAAATAATTGAAATGCATGTATTTAAATTACTTTATATTAGCGCTTAAAACAAGCACATAATTTAATGCTTATATGTTTTATGTGTAATACGAAGTAATTAAACTAATGAATGAATTTAAATTGATGAAAATAAAAATACACTTAGAAATAAAAGTGAGTAAATTAGTAATCAAAATGTTCTTATATTAATGTTAGTAATACAATTTAATGATGTAATGCTCAAATATAATACAATGAATTTTTTTTTTACTGTATATTACAATACATAAATAGTAATAACATTAATTAATAATAAATGTGACAATAATAATAACAACAAATAATACATAATAACAATAATGATAATAATAAAAATAACAATGATACAAAAATAATAATAGTACTAATAATAAACAATAACCTTGATAATAACAACAATGTGAATGACAATATTGATACTGATAATGATAATAGCAATAATAATAACAATATTTATACTAACAATGATAATAATGATGATAATGATAACAACAATAATAAAATAATAATGATAATATTAACAATAATAAAATAATAGTGATAAATTTTCAGATTGCAACAAAACGACTAGTACGATTAATTGATGAGCATTTTTACAAACAATATCGATATCTTATAAAAGCAACCATTCCAATTTCAACATTTTCAATAATGATTGCTATGGCAGCAATTATGATTTTAACTGGTCCAGAAAATAAGTACTAGTATTTATCAAATTTTTTAAATTAAAAAAAACTTAACAATCAAACAATTATAAACGAATGATAATCGATTTAAAATTTTATATTAATATTTTTTCTCTCTCAAAATTTTCATCTATCCTATGATAACATACAAAGATTATAATTAACAATTATTATTTCTTAACACATTTTTGAATACAAAAAAATTTCGATATATCATAAATCAGAAATACCACTTTTTTCTCATTTTTTAAAGGTATAAACGATATACTATGTGTTTTTTGCATTTAATAATGCTTCTCATATCAATAATATTTATTTTTCCTTCTTTACTTCAAAGCCAATTTCATGTTCAGATTGTAAGTTGTAATTGTATAATAACAATATTAATAATAATAATAATAATGAAATAATAATAACAATATTAATAATAATAGTAATAATAATAATGATAATAATAAATAATAATAATGACAATAATAATATAATAATAACAATAATAATAATATAATAAAAACAATAATAATAACAATGATATTAATAATAAGAAATAATAATAGATTAATGGACAAAATAGAAACACATCAGAGGATAACTAGCAGTAAACTAATTTTCTCGTTAAAGTTTTCATTTGGATTTTTCCTTTTTATTTTTTGTTCTTTTTTTACTTAAATTTTTACTAGACGGTCTTGTTTTATTTTTCTCTAATAATTTCAGTTTACATCCAATAATTTCATAACGGCGGATGATTTCTTAAATGCATGGATTGTAATAGCATCATATGAAGCTGAAAAAATTGCACAAAATGGAATAAAACTCATTTCATTACTTGAAGTATAAAAAAAAATTTTATTCATTTCATTATTTGAGGTATAAGAAAAAATTTAGAAAATTTTTTGAAAATTGAATTTTTTTGCAAAATTCTTTTCTATTCGTTTTTATAAAAAAATTTTTGACAACAATTTTTATGAAATAAATTTCACAAAACGAGCAAGAAATTTTGCTTAAGATTTGCAAAGTTGTACAAATAAGAAGCAGTAGGGATAATAGTAGATATAAATAAGCAAAATATTTATTTTAAATTTAATTTTTCGAGAAATTTTTTCTTGCATTTTTCTTTTTTTTTTTTTTGAATTCATACACAGCTCTTGCATAATTTTCATTTAATTATTTTTTAATATTGAAAATTAGTTTTAAAAAAAAAAAATTAGTAAATATAATGCCAAAAACTGAGTTATTTTTAAATAAGAAATAAGTCACTCTGAATAAAAATGAAATTAAAATTTTCAGTCTATTTTTTTTTCTGCAAAATATTTATTTGTAAAACACAATAAAGAAGTATGACAAAATGATTTATGAAGTTTTTCATAAAAAATATTAAAAATTTAATTTTTTTTGATAAAAAATATTTAAAAAATTTCGAAATTTTGGGAAAAATATAATTGCTGCGTGGTAAATCGTAATGCATTATTTTGGCAACAATTCCCAAAACATTCAATCCTATCGTATATTTATTCCTTAAATTTTACCGAACGAAGCATTCAACATTATATAAATGAAAAATGGTATTTGATTTTTTTGTTTTATAATTATTCATTCATCTGAATTAAATTAAAATTATCAAATTTAAAATAAAGTGGAATGAATTGGTGTAAAATGAGGTATTATAATTAGCGCATGAAATTTGAAAATGAAATTAGGAATTTTAAAAGTTTCAAGTAAGTCGAAAAGGAAACAAAAACAAAAACAAAGACAGCAAGGGAAATTTTAATAAAATTAATTGATGACAATTTAAATTTAACAAATTGTTTGTTAATAGTAGTACCTATAAACATAGAAATATATTTCTTCTACTAACCAATTGACTATTAGTAATAATTACTATATCAGTGTTTAAATCGTACTTTATAAAATGAAATTACTATATTTTTTGCTATTATTTTAATATTTCGATTGAATTTCAATAATTTTAAATAATTTTACTTCAGGGATCATTGTAGAAATCGCTTGGCATCAATAGCACCAAATGATATAATGCAATGTAACACATTGGTATGATAATGATTATTTTATTACTTCTTACCTTAATTAAATATTTTTGTAATTACTTTTTATTGTTTATTTATTCCGTTCAATTCGCTGTTATTACTTATTTGTTTGTTTAATTCCTAATTAACATAAATATTTACTCATTTACTTACCTGTTTATTTAGCAATTTAAATTATACTAGTTCACTTTTTTCTCTCCTTTTCTACTGATAATTTCAATTATATGATGCCACATAAACTTTTTTCTATGTAAGAAATTTATTCATACAATTTCAATTTTGCTTAATTGGAAACAATAAAAAAATATATTAATTTTAAGTGCGAAATTTATTGTTAGTTAACAAAAAAAAATTTTTTTAGAAATAAAATTTGTGTATTTGAATTTAAAAAAACTGAATTATATATTTTAGCTTTTTCTTTTCTTTTAATAAATTAAAAAAAAAAAATGTAAAATTTAATGAAGTGAATGAAATTACAGATGCCACGTATGAAAGATGATTTAAAATTAATACATCTATGTTACATAATAATTATTATTATTGGTATATTGTTATGCACTCTTCTTGCATTTTCAAATCATAGTAAATGGCTTTTGGAAGGTATCAACGAAAAGCGATATATTGAGGAAATGAAAGTTGCAAAAGCAAATTTGGCAAAACGTACTAAAAATTTTGAACAAACAAAATGATGAAAAATAAAAAATTCATAAAAATATCCTTCGTATTCCATTTTTATATCCTTCGTTTGTTAGTGTAAAAAAAATTTTTCACTCTTTTTTTCTATCCTAAAAGTGTATTATAATAAAAATTTAAAAAATTTTTCATACTTAATATATGCAAATTTTTTTGCAAATAATATGAAAAACAATTCTTTGATGGAAAGTTGAAGTAAAAAGAAAGAGGAAAAAAAAAAATTTTATTAAAGAATGTCTTCTTTTTTTTTGTTTTTCTTTTGTTTTAAAATATTTTCTTTTTTTTTTAAAAAATTTAGCATAATATTTAATTTAAGTAAGAAAAATAAGTACTGGAATTAATAGAAAGAAAGAAATGATATAATAAATAATTGCACATTGAATAGTAACAGTGTAAAAAAAATTGAAAAATTTGTTGTTAATTAAAAATCATTTTGTAAAATTCGCAAATCAAATTCGAATTATGAGTAAATAACTTTGTTTAGAAAGGATTTTTTATTTAAATAAAAAGTAATTTGCTAATATTTTTCCTGAATTATTTTAAAGTAAAATTTGAACTATATGAAGTGAAAATTATATAAGGGAAAAGATGTTAGTGAAATGTTGCAGAAGCATTGTTGAATTGTTGTTACCCTTAAATGCTTTCTTTATTCAATTGTATCATTTAAATTCAACTTTTAAATGATAAAATGAAAAAAGACGAATTAATCATTATTTTCTAAGCTGATTAATAATTCCAGAAGCAACATTTCCAAGCAAATTTGCTACTAAACCAAATTTTCCTCGTGGACGAAATCGAAACTTGGATCGGTTCCCTCGTTGTTTCGTTGGTGGTCTCTTTTTGGGTACCTGAAATAAACATACAAATTTTTAATGAAAATAAGTGTAAGTGGAAAATGATTTGTTTTAGCTAGCTAAAGTATTCCTTGAAATGTCAAATAAATAAAAAGTGCTTTTTTGTAGTCAAAAAAAGCATTTATTGGATTGAATTATATGATTTGTCATTTAAAAGAATTCTCGTATAATCTTAAATGTCATACTATCAAAAAATTATCAAATACTTTAATTTAAATGAATTCCGCTTTCGCAAAGAATATTGAATATATTTAAAGTGAAGTTAATCATCTCAAATTTAATTTATAATTTATATATTATCATTTAATTTATATATTATCTCAAATTTAATTTATATAATTATGAGACAGATAATACAAAAAAGCATTTTCCCTCTATTTAATCAATGCCAAGATATCCTTTTCCTAAATTATTATAATTAAATTTCAATGATTCAATAATAGAATTCAATACAATTTCAGATCCGTTATGAATAAAATATAATCACTGAGATGTATGTATTACTTTAGCTCTAGAATCGATGTTAGATGATGGTTTTTCTTCCGAAACGAATGACGGTGAAATCTCCTGAAAAAAAAAATCATTTGAAGTAATGGTATTAAACATTTGTATTACATTAGAATTGCTTGTATTACTTATAATGATTGTTTCTTCAATTCCATAATTCCATGAAATGTCAAATTCTCATTGAATCTATCATTATGGATAGTGTAATTATGGATTGAGATATATTGCCGCAAGTGTAGTATTATCATCGTGCAAAAAACTTTCGTCTCGAATAGATGTTGGAAACTTGCTCTGAAAAAAAAAAAAAAAATCATTTGAAAAAATGCTAATCTTCGTACTGCATTAAAACTATTTACATTCTCAACGGTTTGACTGTTGTAAACAATTTATTTGATGATAGATCTATCCATGCTTGTTGCAAATGTGTCAATGGTTGGATCAAGTTGCAAACAACACAATAGAAGGTCAAATTAGGGATGCTAGCAGGTGTTATTATTAATTAAATACATTGTCTTCACAAGATAGTTGCTATGAGCATTCTAGAAGACTACGGTAGAACTTTCCAAATGACTGTCACCAAATTTCTTGATCTGAGGTTAGCGTGAATAGTTGATGTATTCAAGGTTAAGAGATTATTTCAGAGAGAATCCTTGTACTCTTTTTTTTTGGGACATATATAGCAGTTGTTGGCAGTTAGTAGTGAATTTATCACTGAGTGAAGTTCTCTAAGAAGACAATAACTTTTCATTTTGAAAAACGTGACTTACTCAACAGTAATAGCTTCTACTTATTCGAGAATGATAATATTGATAAGTAGGTGAGGGGAAGACTGATGGAACCGTTCAATGAGGTACAGGTAATAGCAGTATGATTTAGATGAGTGGACAGTGCTGTAGGCACTAATCTTGGTATTTTCATACAGGTATTATTGTCACACACTTTTTAAATAAAGTTTCCCAAATGTTTTGGATGCTTTTTCTAGCTAGCAATCTTTTCTTTTTGTCGGTCTTGACGATTGAGAAAATGACACTTCCTAAATATGCAAATTACTAAGTTAATTTAAGTTTAGATAAACCTACAAGGTGATATGAGACTGACAGTAATCTCTCGTAATGGTTGTTAGTAGAGAACTTTTGTCTTCAAACTGATTTCCAATCCGAAAATCTCTATAATTTACCTGCGAAGCAGGTAGTCATGCGCTACAAGGACGCTTTTTTATTAGTAACATGGGCGGCACTATCTACAAAGAGTTACTCTTGGACAAAAATGGCGCAGAAGGTTCCTGTCGGTACGATATCGAATGTAAATACCGTTTCCTTCACCGAGGTGTACTGTAAGTCTTTGCTGAAGAATAATATGAATAAGGTTGTTGCGAGCATGCAATCTTATTATCCGGAAAAACTGAACGAGTGAATTGGTATATCTTACTTAACTGCGCTAATATGATCACCATCAGGAACTTGAGAAGGTATCCTAATCACTGAAAGATTAGCCGTAGTAAGCCTTTTCATACTGCTCACGATGTCAAATGTTTCGGTTAGGTCAACAAAGGTCATAGTAGAATCTTTCGTTTTGTGGTGTACACTTTGTTTCCAATTATCTCAGAACAAATGTCATATTTGTGATGCTTTTATTAGCTACAAAAATCATATTAGCTCTCAGGTAGTAGAAGTACTTCTACAGTAGTGGACACTAGCATCGTAAAACTTTACAGTTGTAAAAAGCATAAAATAATAATAGCTTAATATTTTGAGTAAGCAATTGGATTTCTTTCCTTTCTTGCTACACAGATTGATGATGATTGTGTCCCAGCAATAAGTCTACAATAGCCTGAAATGCTTGGCTTCCACGCTTCCAGATTTTGGGTGATATTCTATTAAGCCCAGAGACTTTGCTAGATTTCATCTGCTATAGTCCTGGGAGTTAAGTCCAGTTTAGTTTTCGCTGATTGTTGAATGATATTCTGAATTGTTAAGTCCTTTACCTGAACGGTAGACACTGAAGAGAAATTGAAAGTGTTCAGACTATTAGTTGAGAATAGAAGAATTTTGTGTGAGAAGGGAATAATCCATTTGAGGCTGATAAGAGAGCTGATAAGAAAGCTGTGATAAATTGGTCCGTGCAAAGCTTCGTAAAGTCCTTTAGGATCTCGTGAGTCTGTTTCCGATTGAATCTTTTGTGCTTTGTTGATGTTTCGAAGTTTCTGTTAAAACTTGCAAGATGAAAAATTGCTTTTCGTCCAAGATAGAATAGCTGACTGATAAGTCCTTGATAAGCATTTATCTTCTTACATGGATCTTCCTGAATTTGTAGATAAGAATTCTAAGCATTCTAGAGACGATCGATCGCAAGATGCTATTTTTTGATGAAATATCGAAATGTTGCTGGAGAGGTATCTATGAGCTAATCTGTAAATCTGGTTTAAATAATAGGTCAGGAAATTGTCCCTTCTTGTAATAATTTCAAAATTGTTGACTTCGAATTTCTTCTTTTGGAATGTCATCCTTTTCAAGCAGAATCAGAATCAGCTTAATGAGCGAGATATATGTGCTAGAAAAGATCAACATATTGTTTATTGTGTATTTTTGAAAAGATAATTTGATCGGGATGACCTTTCGGCAAGTTAATAGGAGTTTCTGATCATGAAATGAATTTCTGAATGGGAACGTTTTCGAATTTACTTGATCGGAAAAGTATGTAGCTGGTGCATATTTTTCGAATCTGTCATCTTCCTGAATTTCGCAGTAGTCGAAGGTACTTGTGACAGATTGCCAAAGTGCGGATCAGTTTGAGCATAGCTTTGGCTTTTGTTTTTTGTCTTGGTTCGAACATAACAGAAAATTCCCACTGATCTCGATCGGATAACCGGATGAGACATGAAGATGAGCTTTATTGAGTCAGGCTAATTTTCCTAAACTAATCTCTGATCGATCTAGTAAACAATGATCTGCTCGGTCATTTAGGATGCTGCTGAATGAAACAAGACTGTCATTTCTGAGCCATTTCAGAATAACTAAACTCCTGAATGCATCCGGAATCCTTCGTGCAGCTTCCCTTCTAGTGCACCTTTCTCGTAACATTTTGTCTTTCACTTATTGCTGAAAATTTTTGTGGAACTGTGTTTTTCTTTGAGCCTACGTAAAGTCTTTTTAAATGAAGCAAAGCGTGTCATCATCCTTTGCACCTGAAGTGCACCTATCAGGAAAATGGTCTCATCCTTTACACCTGAAGTGCATCTATCAGGAAAATGGTCTCATCCTTTACACCTGAAGTGCATCTATCAGGAAAATGGTCTCATCCTTTACACCTGAAGTGCATCTATCAGGAAAATGGTCTCATCCTTTACACCTGAAGTGCATCTATCAGGAAAATGGTCTCATCCTTTACACCTGAAGTGCATCTATCAGGAAAATGGTCTCATCCTTTGCACCTGAAGTGCATCTATCAGGAAAATGGTCTCATCCTTTACACCTGAAGTGCATCTATCAGGAAAATGGTCTCATCCTTTACACCTGAAGTGCATCTATCAGGAAAATGGTCTCATCCTTTGCACCTGAAGTGCATCTATCAGGAAAATGGTCTCATCCTTTACACCTGAAGTGCATCTATCAGGAAAATGGTCTCATCCTTTACACCTGAAGTGCATCTATCAGGCAAATGGTTTCACACTTTACACCTGAAGTTATTCTTTCATACCTAACAAGCCTGGATGATGATAGCGAGATTTTCAGGTGGTAGATCTGTTTGAAATATTCTCGTAGACGGATAACTTTTTAGTAGACGTTCCTCAACCATCTGTCCAAATTAGGAGACCATCTTTCTCATACCGAAGCAATTTTTCTGAAGTGACACTCTGAAACGTTCATATTATAGGAGACAATGTTAATGTCCGTGTTATATCAGGATTACACGTAATATCCATGTTATAGGAGACAATGTTAACGTCCGTGTTATACCAGGATTACACGTAATATCCATGTTATAGGAGACAATGTTAACGTCCGTGTTATACCAGGATTACACGTAATATCCATGTTATAGGAGACAATGTTAACGTTCGTGTTATATCAGGATTATACGTAATATCCATGTTATAGGAGACAATGTTAACGTTCGTGTTATATCAGGATTACACGTAATATCCATGTTATAGGAGACAATGTTAACGTCCGTGTTATATCAGGATTACACGTACTATTAAGAGATTAAAGAACAAGTAACATGATCAAGTGATTCATCTATGCAAGATATCGTTTTCTAAATTATAGCGGTTATACTTCAAATTATGGTTCTATTTTTATTATGGATTATGGAATTCAAATTATGGAAATTTCAAATCTCGTTGAAAATCCAAATACGTTAAAGTAGTTACTGGGATGTATTACCTCAACTGTACGCTTATTGCCATCATGCGAAGAAGTTCCGTCCGGAACAGATGCAGGAATGCTACCCTGAAAGAAATTGTTTGAAACAATGCTAATATTGCATCTTGTTTATTGCATCAGAATTATTTGTGTTATTAAAAGATTAAAGAATAGGTGATATGATCAGGTGATTCAGGTAAGATATCATTTTCTAAATTATAACAATTATATAATATATGTTATGACAAAAATAAATTATAACAAAAAGATTTAAAAAATAAAAATGTTAGTAGCATCGTTAGAATTTCAATAAAATTTCACATTTGATTAACTTTTATAATTTTATAATTACTTCTTATACTTTTATAATTTTTTTTATAATTATAATTAAAGTAATTATTGAAATGTTTTAATCATTGAAATAAGAGTTAAATTTTGGATGATGAAAAGTTGAATTTGTCATTACACACAGCGAAATGTATTTTTTCTAAATCATAATTGTTTTTGTGATAGCTAAATTTAAATTAAAATCTACCGAAATATGACCATCTAGTATGGTAAAGCAAAATTGAAGTATTACAAAAGTCATCTACCAATATGTCATTTGATAAGTCATCTTAAAGCTGAAAATAAAAATTTTTTATTTATAGAAGTTACATCAACTGAAAATGAAAATGATAATTTCATCAGTAATTAATAAAATTAATAAAAGTGTAAATATAATAAAGGAATAATTACGTAATACTTAATTTTAGTGAGGTAAAATGAATGAAAATAAATGGAACTTACATTGTATAATAAATAACCTTGTCAAATCATTCAATAAATATGACAAAAGAAATTTTATTTATAAATATATAAATGATATAAGAATTAAAAAATTGTATGCGGAAAATTTCAAAAAGATAAAACTCGATATGATAATTAAATTGGTTTTTTATGAGATTATACTTTTATTGAAATTTTGACATATGAAAAAATTTTCATATGAAATCTGAAAATGATTTATAATGGCATAAGAATTTTATACATATATATTGCATTACTTATTTATTAAATGGTTTAATTTCAAATTTAAATTCATATGAAAAAATAATTAGCTTCTATGGATGAAAGCAAAACATAGTAATTTACCATTATATAATGTACTTAATTAATCATATGTTAATTTTGAAAAAATGATACTGTTGTGATTACAGAAAAGTGATTATTCACGTGATATTATCATATCATCATTTAAATTTTCATTGTATCAGAATGATAGTAGGAAGGATAATTATGTCATAATAGAATTTCAATATTTAAATTATTTAAGTTTTGATATCTAATGAATCTTTATCTTTATTATGCAGCATTATATATACATTATTACTTTTCTTTTTTTTTATCATATCACTAATTTAGTGATAGTAATCGCAGAATGATTTGTTTGTATCTCATAAATCATTGTATCAGAATGATGGTAGGAAGGATAATTATGCCATAATACAATTTCAATATTTAAAATAATTTTATTTTATGTTTAACTGTAAAAATGGATTGATAACAGGCATATCGAATGATATAGTGTAATGAAGTACATTGATAAGATATGATAATTTATTGTGTTATTAGTTTTCAGCTTGTCTAAATATAAATATTTATTTATTTATTCAGTTGTCTATTTAATTATTTAATTATTCAATGAATTAATCTGTTTTGTATTTACTTATTCATTTTTGTTCTATGATTATTGCAGAATCAGCTATTCACTTGCTTGTTTACCCAAAAATTTTTGTTTATTATTTTGAATACTTATTTACTTGTTTCATTAAGCAAATTATTTATGTGCTCATTTCAACTCACTTACCTTGCTGTATATTTTATTACCTGTATATCCATATTAATTCACTTACCTCACAGCATAATTTGTTTTCACCTTTTTTCTGCTTGTAATTTCAAACGAAATTTTTATGAGTATTATATTTTAATAATAGAATTTCAAAAATTTCTTATTGTCTTCAGTTTGAAGATCACTTTTTTTTCTCTCTAAAAACAATTGTTCTAGAAGTAAAATTTTGGGTAACATAATTTAGGCATAACATTTAACTTCTTTTTAGTATGATTCTTTCTTTTTTTCTTAAATTTAAAAATTCTTTAAAATAATGAAAGTGAATGATAATTTAAGATTAATATTATGTATCTGTGCTATAGTAGCTATCATTATCATTAGTTTTTATTATGCAGTTTTTTGCATTTTCCATTTTTTCATCTTAACAAACGATTTCCGAAATGTGTCAACGATAAATGACATTTTGAAGTTATGAAATGTGCAATAATATTTCATAAACAATTGCGGCTCACTTAAAAGTATGGTTAAGCAAATGATTGATAATAAAAATTTTCATGCAAAAGACAATTTTATATCTTTGCTATAATATCTGAAAAAAAGTGTATTATAATAAAAATTCTAAAATAATTTTTTATATTCAATATTCAAATTTTTTGCAAATAATACAAAAACAATTCTTTTGTAGTCAATCATTATTGACATTTGAAGCAAAAGTAAAAGGAAAAAAATTGAATTTCATCAAAGGAAAACTCTTTTTTGTTTAAAGTATTTTCATTTTTAAAAGATGGCACAATAATTAATTCAGAAGGTAAAAAAAAATTATTGAAATTGGTAAGGAAAGTAGAGCGATGTGATCAACTTAAACAGTTTGGTGGTATTTAAAAGTTATTTTATCAAATTTCAGAATTATTTTCGAATTATCATTTCAGTTATAAATTTGTCATAGAAAGGTAAATTATGTAAAATTAAAAATTAATTTGCTGACATTTTTTTTAATTAGGTAATAATTAATTGCTAATTTCTTCTATTAGTCGAAAATAAAAAATAATTGATGCAATTCTACAAAGAGTGCTGTAAAATTTTTAATTTCTTACTACTTATAATTACAAGAATTTGTATTCTTCATTTCTTATTTTAAATTATATCATTTTTATTAATTTTATTAATTTTTTATTAATTAAATATAAATTTTAATTACTGTATCAGATTTTGTAATTTTCTTGTCACATATTTTTTCTCATTAACTGGAAATAAATACGTAATGTATGAGTAGCATATGCTAAAGTTATTTAAATTTCTGAATATTAAATTTAATTTGCTCAAAAATAATTAGTTACATCACATACGAAGTGTCCAGCAGCTAATAATTAATTAAAAATTAATTAATTACAGTGAGTTTATAGAAATATGAAAGAAATTAATACTCCAAGGTGAGTATATCATTTGTCTTATATGCATTCCAAGTAGAGCAATTTAGATTTCAAACTAAATTTTTATCATTTTGACAAGTTAGTGTAAACAATAAGTTTTAAAACACTTTGACATATCATACAAATGCATCAAAAAGTTTAACTTAAAAATTTATCTTTCAATTCGTCACTAACTTTTTTATCACTTTATTATCGATTCATTTTGCTGGATAAAAAAATTGAAGAAATGAATTGATAAAATTGTTTGATTAATAAGTAACCTTCAAATATTCTCCCTCATTTTCTTTTCTTACCCATTTTATCTTTCTCTCTCCCTCTCTCTTTCTTCTATCGGATTTATGATCCATCTGATTACATTCCCTTTTACTTTTTCTGCTCATTTCGATTGATGTGTGTCCAAGTGGTAAACAATTTTTTGGCGGTTACATTATTTGGCATATGCGTAAACAATGTATATTTTTTTAATTGCTGCAAAAAAAAAGAAAAGAAAAAAAGGAGAGAAAAATGTAAATTATCAAAAACAAAAAAAGAAATTACAGGAATAAAAATTAGTAAATTTTTAAAATAACATTTAATAATATTAAAAAGCATAGGTAATATTTACTTAACATGCATAACGATTATCATTTATCAAAATGATAATCACAAAAGTATTATATAGTATTTATCAGAAAAGTTCTGTAATATTTACTACAATACTTTGATTTGTTTATTGCAAAAGTATGCTAGAAATGAGACTAATAAATAAATTAATAATTGGTTTAACTTTTTTCCTATTAATTTATTTGTTACTTAAATATTGTGAAAAATGTATAAAATCACAAAAATGCAAAATAAGAAAAAAAAAGTGCAATGGATATTATTTACAAAATGGAAATTACTGCAATAATTGAACAAAAAAATAAATAAATAATAAGAAAAAATGAAAAATAAAATTATTGATAATATTAATAAGTTGAAAATTTATAATTGAAAGAGATCAAATTAAAATTTTAATTAGTTATTTTATTATAAGCAACGATATAATTAGGAATAATACGGTTTATAATGAAAAATGAACAAAAAAAAAAATTACACATATCGATGTTACATGAAAATGCAAATAATTCCGAAAATAAAGTAACAAATTAAATTAATCAAACTTTTTTTCAATTTTAACAAATTTTTTTAGCATTAATGAATGTTTCTCATTCGTCGTTTAATTGAAAATATTATCAAATGAAACATATTTTTAAGTATTTTTAAAAACTATTTCATATACAATTTTCAATATTGCTCAGTTGTTTTTTTTTTAATTGAATATAAAATAACATACAAGTAAGTTTAGAAATGATTGAAATTAATTTGCATAGTTTTCAGATCTTTTTTTCTTTTTTGAAAAAAAATTGTTTTACTTCAAAAAATGTCATAAAAATTGCTGGAACACTAAATAAATTTTAATTTATTTTTTGTTTATTTTCCCTTTATTCGTTACTTTTTTCTTCCTTTTTACACTAAATAAGAAATGTTTGTTTGATAAAAGCTACGAAAAAATAAAACTTTAACATATTATAGGTTAATCTAATAAATAAATATTCATAATGTAATTAAGAAATAAATATCAATAATATTTCTTGAATTTTTTAAATATTTCTATAAATTTTGGTCTCTTCAAAAGTGTTCATTGAGGTTAATGAAATATAACAAACATTAATTAATTGATCCGTGCTGCATAAATTACCAACTGACTAAGTTTTTGATAACAAATTAGAATAAATGAAATTAATAATAATTAATTTTTAAAATCATTATTGCTGCATAATTATAAATCATTACAAAATTAGAATTACAAAATAATTTCTTTCTTTCACATTTATTACGATTATCTGCTTATTATTAAGTTTTATCTCTTTTTTTTCCTTTGCTTTATTATCACAAATTAGAATCTTTGAAAATATGGCATAGAAATTGATGGAAATTGAAATACAGGTGCAAGTGGTACACCTGACGGTGTTGTGCAACGTAAACGTCGTTCTCTTTCATTATCAATTAGCTGTTGCCATTGTCGTCGTACTTGTGCATAATCTCTTATCATTTGATATCTTTCATCGATATTCTGAAAAAAAAGAAGAAAAAGATTAATTGATAAAAAAAATTTTTAAAAATTTATTTATTTAACAATTTCATCAAGTATTTGTACAAATGTAATGAAATTTTCTAATAAATTATTACTTTGTATTTAAATTAATTTTTATTTCTTATTATTATAAGAAACGAAGAAATTACTGTCATAATTTATAATATATATGTGTATATTAACCATAAAATGTTCATTTTTTCTTGTTTAATTTAGTTTGTTTCTTTTTTTAGTTTTTCTTAATATCTTATTTGTTTAAATGAGAAAAGAATTATAATTTATGTGGAATTGTAAATTATATAAATATATGAATTTCTGATTTTTTTTAACTTCTTATTTTCATCCATTGATTCACTTTTTTTTTCGATCGATTAAATGCTAATTAATTCATTTCAATTAAGATTATATGGAAATTCTAAGACTCGATCAAAGATCAATGTTAATTAGTGATTGTATTAGCAGTAATGTTTATTATTATTATTATTATCAATTATTGTTATTGTTATTAGTTATTATTATAAAAATTATTATTGTTATTATTACTATTTTTGTATTATTATTGAAATTTGTATTATTATTACTACCACTAGTAGTATTTTTTTATTTATTTTTATTATTATAGTAGTATTTGTGGTATTTGTTTTGTTTACTGTGTATAATACTTGCAAAAACAATTTGTTTATTCTAATTAAATGATCATTGAATGTAGTAAAGTGAAAAAAAAAAAAAAGTTGTGGAAAATATACATCCCTATACATTACATAATCCCGCGGTATGTCCAATCGGTAAACAATATTTTGGCGGTAGGGTCAGGAAGGACATTTGGCATACCAGTAAACAACTCTTACTGTCTGCATCAAGATATTAAGAAAAAAAAAAAAGAAAAGAGAAAAAAAGTATTATGGTGACAAATGTAACAAATATTTTTAGTAAGGTAAAAAGAAAAGAAAAAAGAAAACACTTTTTAATGTTTTATTTTTTTGTGAAATTGAAATTTTTATCAACATTTACAAATAGCTTTTTTTTTTCATACTTAAAATCAATTTAAATTCTAATTTCAATTATGATTAAATTATAATTTGAAAGTGAAGAAGAAATCAATAAATAATTCTTAATATTAACATAAAACTTTGGGGGATTTATTACTTTTTTTTCTTGTTAAACTGTTGATAAAAATAGTAAAACAGAAGATAACAATTCTTCATTGGATATTATTTATTTCTTCAAAATTTTCATTATTAGAATTTTGAATTTGAAATTATTTAAATTTGTATTAAAGGCATGAAAAGATATTTTCAGAATCAAATAAATGAGTTAAAAAAGTTAAAGTTGAGTGAATGAATCAATTGGAACTTACAGTGCCGAAATTATCATAATCAAATGGTTTAGATTGTCCATCACCCATTCCATTTAAAATTAAATTACCAAAACGTATAATTTTCATCGCTTAATTCATTATCAGTTATTATCAGCATTAACAACAATATCACCACCACTGTTAACATTGAATAGCAAACAGTTAGAGAAAGTTGAAATATCGATGTTAATTTAAAATTATATTTATAAGTCTGCCAGGAAATTAATACCTATAAATCACGAGAAATAGTTTAAAGTAAAATGAAAGAGGATTAGTTGAAGTTTCCACCTTGTTTCATCGATATTTCAATAAAATGAGCAATTTAATTTGCGAAAAACGCTTTTAAACAATTTTATAATAATTATATAACTTATTATTATGTAAAATGTAACAGTTTTTGGTTCTTATTTTATGCAAATTTTAACAAATAAAATCTCTTTCCACTTTTTTTTTATCTGACTTTTCTTTTTAGTTATAAAAATCAGAAACAAAAATAAAAACAAATTTATCTACAACAATAATATTAAAGTTTTACAAAAAAAATGGAAAAATTTGGTGCTTATCAAAATTATTTTGTAACTTAAATAAATTAAATTAAATTATTTTGTAACTTAAATTTGTAACTTAATAATTAGTAATTGACTTTGTTTTCCAATCTGTAATAATATTCACAACTTTTGATGTCCTTTTTTTGTCTTTGTTCTTCTTTTTTTTGAAATTCAAAATTTTTAAATTTGCTATTGATGAAATCTGTAATTGTTTTTCGGTTTTTTTTTATTCTTTGATGCAGAAAAGAAAGTAAAAATAGTCATGTTTCCAAAAAAAAGCTATATTAATAATTATCGATTATTGTAAGAAGAATAGATCACTTTGACCGATTTGAATTTACGAATGCAACCAAATCAATTTTCCGTAACCGGGAACTTATTTAATATATTACGGATAAATGCGAAAGAATAAATCAAACTTGAAATTAACGGATGAAAAAAAAGTTAAAATCATTTATGAAATTTGTTTGTTGCATTAATTGCTACTAAAAAAGCAATAATATCAATAATAATAATAAGATTAATAATATTAATAATTAATAAATAATAAATAAAGAACAGAAATTACTTTATTTTTTTGTAGTATTTTAA
>SSBO01000003.1:8587058-8622685 GCA_005281725.1 Wuchereria bancrofti
AAGTTAAAATCATTTATGAAATTTGTTTGTTGCATTAATTGCTACTAAAAAAGCAATAATATCAATAATAATAATAAGATTAATAATATTAATAATTAATAAATAATAAATAAAGAACAGAAATTACTTTATTTTTTTGTAGTATTTTAAATTGAAAACAGTTGTACAATAGTAACTTTTAATTTTAAGCTTTAATTTGCTTCAATCTAAATTTTATAAAACTTATAGAATTTCTGATAATATCAGATTTGAAATACTTTTTTATTTCATTTAATGATTGATTTCCTTTAGTATAATGATTAAAGAACTAATTAATATCATTGTAAATTTTTCAATGCAATTTTATGGATTGTTTGAAAGGAATATTAACAAAATAAAAAATATTTACTTGGATAAATAACTTCAATACAACTTGCAAATGCCTGGGAAAAAAATGAAAAATCAAATTTAAATGTTTATTGTTTATTTTTAAAATAATATTTCCAGCAATAATTACAAGCAATAAATCATATTCAAAATAGAGCAATAATATTCTAAGTTTGAAGACTTTGAGAATGTCATCACAAATGTCCTCAACAATGATTTCAACATTTTATATGGTGTTGCATCATTATTCAATTAAGCAGTCATTTTTGTAAATAAAAAAAATTTTTTTTAATTGTTTTGATAATAAATAATTCAGATTTTTTTTTTTCATATTTCAACAATTAATCATATTCAATTCATCATTTTAATATATCAGAGCTTCAATCAAAAAAAAAAAAAAAAATTAGTGATAAGATGTTATCACAATGGATGATATTATATTAGACATTACAAAGATATTCCGTTTTAATTATTTTGGGTACTTATTAAGATTAGAAATTTGTTAGGAATTTCACGAATATATCAAACTAATTATAATGATATCATTGAATATTTAGTTTAAATATTTCATTGTTTTGGTTATAAAATGAATGAAATTGTTGAATTATTTTGTTTTTTTATTCATTTTAGATTTAATTAGAAGATTAGATAAATTGATAAATGATATTCCAGCGCTAATCCTCAAAATCAGAAATAAAATTAGAAAAAACAAAATTGAAAAATTATGGAAAAACAATTTCAAATCATTTCTTTTCATAGCCATAAAAGTTGCAAAACAGTTTTTATTTTTCTTTTTTGACACTTAAACAAAAAAAGTAAAAACGTTTTGACACTTAAAAAAATTAATTCATAAAAAAACGAGTAGTAATATGCTAAAAATTATGTAGAAAAAAAGATGAGTTTAAAAATAAAATTAGAAAAAACAAAATTTTTAACTCAATTTTTTTGCTAACAGTTATTGTTGGATCAATATTAGAGGTCAGGTCAACTTTGGAAGGTATAGAGTTTAGTATAAAAGGTCAGTTTTAAAAGGGTCAAAATTTGAAAAAAACATTAAGCAATAAAAAACAATTCAAATAGTACATTTGTACAATGAATGTATAAATTTGATTTCTTAATAATTTTGTATAACAAGAAATAATTTAAAATTTTATGCGTTTCATTCAATAAAACAATCACAAAAAAAATTTCATATTTTTTACTAATTACTATCTGCAACACGTTTACGTCAATATTTATACTAATTATTTGTTATTACTAAGTTAATTATTTGTTATTGCGATAAACTGCAACGATTATATCATAAATAATTGCAAAAGTTTTATATTTTCATTTTTTTCATTCATTTTAATATAAAATCTTTTTGTGTTCATTAATTTGTTTCAAAATAATGATTAAGCCTTTGCAATGCTTATGATCGTTTGAGAAGCTAAATGTATTCCTTTAAAATATTTAAATAAATAAAGCACAATAAAATATTAAATGTAAACATCTAACATTTAAAAAAATTGTTTATGAAAGCATTTATTTACTCGTCAATTAATTATTTTGAGTTCAGATTATGTTCGAAATATTTTGAATCTTTTAGAAATTTGAATAGTTTGGTTTATTTTTGGGACTGTTTTTATGATTATCGTATGAAAGCACATAATTTTGCTTAGATAGTATAACTTTAACTCTTTTAATTTGAATTTACATTACTGATAATATAAAATACAGTGATAGGATTTGTTGGAAGTATAAGACTCAATGCTTTCAATTTCTAATAACTGTTTCTTCCATTCAATCATATTTGTCAAAGCTCTAAGAAAAAAGTGATATGATGTTATCACAGAGGAGACAATAGTCCTTTAAATCATTTTGTGAAGGATTTTTTCATTTTTTCATTCACTCTGATTTGAATAATTTTTATAAAGTTACATTGTTTTGATTTTATAAAGTTACAATTGCTAAAATTAAGTAATTTTACGAATGCATCAAACTATTTACAATAAAAATAAATTTAAGTATTTCGTTGTTTTAGCCATAAAATGAGTGAAATTATTGAATTATTATTATTTTTTTTTTTGGTCATTTCTTTATTTAATTTGGGGATTTGAATGATTGAATCACAAAATGAATAAATAGCATTTAAGAAATGAGTTGCAGATGGTTAGAGGACTGGTCACTCTATTTCTAATGGTCACTATTAGATAGGATTGTAGTAGAGATAAAGAACAATTTTGTTTACCGTTAAATGCTCTTCTTCATTTATCCCGATGATCCATAGACCGATAGATCTGATCCAATGGAATTCCTGGAAACATCATATAATATGGCGCCTATTTTTTAGCAACGCCCTCAAATTTCCCTATAAAAGTAGCCAATGTTGGTGTCAAAGTCATTTCAGTTACCAAATGATTACCTTCCTCCGTTTCCTGATTAATCCTAGATTACCTGGAAGTTCAACGAGCAGTAGTTGTATCGGCTGTGATATGTTGTTGTACGGTTGTTGCTCACATCACAGACCCGATGCAGCGACTGCACTTGTGCTATTCCCGAGATATTCCAGACCAAGCTAATGTCAAGACTATAACTGTTCGGGATAGTCTCTCACGGTAGAGCTTGAAAATAATCAATTTGCTCACCGGAGACATTGTTCCGCATAGGTATGGTACATTCATCCACCCAAATTCCTGAAACTTCCAAGCGGAACTTTCATCATCATACTTTGACTTCATTTACATGCAACAACGAGTAGACTGGAAATCGTTTCACTGATACCGCAAAAGATTCTGAATGCAAAAAATAAAATAAAAAATCTTGAATGATTCTGAAATCTTGAAATATCTTTAAAAAATCTTGAATGATTCTGAAATCTTGAAATATCTTTAAAAAATCTTGAAAATGATCCTAAATGCAAATGATTATATCTGAGCAATGTTTTATCTATCAATATAACACCTTACAAAATAGCTATAAAAAAAATCAATTTAAATTAGTTAATAATTTATGAAAATGGTTTTGATTAAAAGAAAAGTATATTATGATATAATCGGTATATGATGTGAGGATGTAATAAATTATGCGACAGCAATGTAACTTGTCATCTGCCATTGTTTTGTGGTGTTTGTAGGATTTCATGTTGGCCAACAAACATTTATGATACTGATCAATTCGTTTAATACACTAATCCATATTTTCATATTCTGTCTAATTAATATTTGTAATTTTTCAACTATGAATGTAGGATTTAAAAAATAATACAAGACAAAAAATAAAATTTAATTTAAAATTGAAAAAAAAGAATGAAAAGTTTTATTATTCAATTAATCAAAAGAGTAAAGAAAAGAATTCATACCGTTCAAAGTATTGTTAATATATTATATAATATCGTTTTATGCATTTCAAATTTGAACAAATTTTGAAAATGAATTTATTTCTGAAATGAATGAAAATACAAATGAAACTTATCAGTTATTAAGTATTAACATTTAGTGGTGCTACAGTATGACATTAGCTATTAGCTGTTCAATGCTTTCTGTTATTAGTTAATTTTTCTAAAGTTAAATCATTTTTATCTATGAAATGTGAATATATGAAATAATTACTACTACATACTATGAAAGGTATCATAAATGACAATGAAGATTTAAAAAAAAGAATAAATATTGCAAGTATATTAGTAATCATTAATTAAATTAAAATTATAAGTAATCATTAATTCATAAATTTGCAATGAATCTACAATTGAAACTGTTAAATTGTTGGAAGAAAATTATTTTGTACAGAAATTAAAATACAAATCAGATTGGATCAAAATGAGAAAAATAATAGTTATGCATGCAAAAAAATAAGAAAACAAAATTGTTGAATAAAATATGAGGCGAAAAATTATTTTAAAAGAATTTTAATTACTCACAAATAAACAAAAAACACATTTGGAATATTAGCACTAACCAATTGTAAATTTTAATTTAACTTGAACAAAGAAAAAAAAGAAAAGAAATCTATTCAATAGAAATAGATTTTAATATAAGCAATTAATTAAACTTATTAAAAATTGCGTTTGCTCAATTCTATTTATACCTTAGCTTTTTTTCATTTTAACCTCATATCATATGACTTTTTTTTTTCAAATATTCAATAATTGGGTCATTATTAATCGATTTGTATTTGTTGACAAAGATTCATCCGATGAAATAACAATCGGAACAATATAATATCGACTAGTGGGTATTGTCTTTTTTTTTTCAGAGAAATTTAGTAAAATTATTAATTTTTCAAAATATCATTCAATACAAGTTTTAATATTTTGTTTTTGCATTCCCAAATTTCTTATCACTATCACAAATGTTATTATCACAAATGTAAATTGTAAATATTATTGTGTAAGAGAATTTCACTCATTTCATCGAATACTGAACTGAAATATTGGTGAGAAAAAAGTGAAGTAGTTAATTTAGTTAGAAAATAATTTAAAAAAAACTAGATTAATTAGCAATTCAATTCATTATTGTATTTCTAGCAGTCAATTAAAAGTGGGCGTAATTAATAATATATTTGCAATAATTAATTAAATGTAATCTAAATTGACTGCTTCCTTTTCTTATTTCATTTGCTTTTCAATATTTCATTTCAATAATCGATGAACGACAAGAATGAATTTTTTTTCTTTTTTAAGGTTACTTCAATAATATTTTCAATTTACATTTTATAGATAATTAGTAATGAGATTGTTTAAATAGGGGAAAAAAGAACAAAAGAAATAAATTTTTCAAAGTATTATTTAACAAATATTCCTAACATTTTATTTCTGTATCACAAAAAATTTCTTATCAATTATCACAGATGCAAATTGAAAATATAATTGTATAATTTACAAATTGAAAATATATCGGTCATGAATTTCAATTATTCCATCGATTATTGAATTAAAATATTGCAAAAAAAAAGTTAAATGGTTAATTTAGCTAAGAAAGAAAAATGCAACCAAATTTTTTTTTAATTGAAAAAATTAATTTTACACCAATAAAATTAAGGAGTGAAGAAAGAGATAATTGAAATGATGAAAAAAATAAAATGAAATTTATTCATTCTACATTTAATAGAGTTAAATTCGTTTGCATGATTTACAGTATGCCAAAATTATTTAATGAAATAGTAGAGATGCGTTAAATGTCTGTTTTTTGAATAGTTATTTTGCTCATAATAATAATTCATAATAATGATTAATAATAAAAACAATAATACGATAATATCACTATAATAATGATAATAATTATTATTATTATTGCTATCATATGCCAAATATACGTAATTCATTGAGAGGCAGTTATTAAAGAAGGCGCCCTTTTTTTTTTGTTTACCTTTTTCTGTTTTCTTTTTCCTCTCCTAATACGACTACCTATTCTCTCTCTCTTTCTCTTCTCTTTCCCCCTTTCTCTCTCCCTCTCTTTTGTCATCTTACCCAAATTATTGTATAAAACATGTAATTTCTGATAGTCAAATCATTCATTCATTCATTCATTCATTCATTCATTCATTCATTCATTCATTCATTCATTCATTCATTCATTCATTCATTCATTCATTCATTCATTCATTCATTCATTCATTCATTCATTCATTCATTCATTCATTCATTCATTCATTCATTCATTCATTCATTCATTCATTCATTCATTCATTCATTCATTCATTCATTCATTCATTCATTCATTCATTCATTCATTCATTCATTCATTCATTCATTCATTCATTCATTCATTCATTCATTCATTCATTCATTCATTCATTCATTCATTCATTCATTCATTCATTCATTCATTCATTCATTCATCATTCATTCATTCATTCATTCATTCATTCATTCATTCATTCATTCATTCATTCATTTGATTTCGTTTTTTCCTTCCTTTTCTTTGGGTTATTATCCCCACAAATTGTTCTTATTCCATTTCACCTCGATGGATGTGCTTTTTTTTGCTTAAATGAAAGGAAGGAAGTATTATTGATAGCAATTCTATCGACTATGATCTATTTATTTATATATATATGTCATCATTTATTGCATATATTCATCACAGTATCAATGCTACATGTATTCTGATTTACCCAAATTTTTACCCATTTTTATAAAAGAAATCCGAAATTTTTACCCTTCTTTGAATTTTTTACTTATTACATACGTGATATGATATAACAAATAACAATTATGATATAATTACTGCTAATAAATTTTATGATTAAATTGTTTTGATTAAATTAAATGCATATATAAAATATTCATTTAAAAGAGAGAGAGAGAGAAAAAAAAGACAGTCTGTTTTAGAAATAGTAATTATTGCTCAAATTTTTGTCAATTTCAATTATCATAATCATTGGCCTAAAATACTATGAATTGCTACAATAAAGGATAGTATTCCACAGTTGCGCTTGAAATTTATGAAATGCCCACTGGGAGTACTATTCTCTTTAGTAGCAATATCAATTATTGCGCCTACATGTAAATTCATCATCTGATAAAACTTCTGTATATCATTTTTTATAATAATTTTAGCATTTCATCGATTCTTCTTGACCTTATTTGTGAAAAAGTCCTCCTTGATAATGTTATGATATGAATATATTGATAATAATGATAAAGAATCATTTTGTTGTAACAGTTAATAGTTTACAAATTACAAATACTGATTTACTTTTTCGGTAATGCTACAAACAATTATATTTTTTACATAAGAAAAACAAAAAATAAAGATGTTATCTGGATTGTTGTAAAATTTTTGATCAAAAACACTAATATGTTAAAGTTTAAAATCTGCTACTCATTTAATTTATTGTATTAAAATCGAACATACAATTTTGATCAATATTTTTTTTGCAATGTTTCTTTATTTATCTCAACTTTTCTCGCATCTTTTTTGCTTTTGAAATTAAAACTAATCAGATTGATATCCCGTTTTTGATATATCAATTTTAACTTCAACTTTGCCGTGCTTATAATAATTTTAGCATTTCATCGATTCTTCTTGACCTTATTTGTGAAAAAGTCCTCCTTGACAATGTTATGATATGAATATATTGATAATAATGATAAAGAATCATTTTGTTGTAACAGTTAATATTTTACAAATTACAAATACTGATTTACTTTTCCGGTAATGCTACAAATAATTATATTTTTTACATAAGAAAAACAAAACTTAAAAAAAAACTTAAACTTAAAAAAACTTGCATTTGTTACGTCATATTTTCGCTAAATTATTATACGAAGCAAAGTTTGTGAATTAAATGATTTTAATACAAAGAGTAAACAAAACATAAATAATATGATTTTGATTTCATCAAAAGTGACGATATATTAAAAATAAAAAATGGCAATTTATCTCTTTAGGTTAACTTTTTCCCGATCTTTTCTTGCTTTTCAAAATAAAAGCAATCAGAATGATATTCCATTTTTTTTTGCTATATCAATTTTAACTTTAATTTAACCTTGTTTAATAATCTTATTAAAATTTGAAAAAATTCGAGGATAAAATTCTTACGTTAAGGATAAATTAGAAATTTATAATGTCTGTTTGAAACATTCTCATATATTGTACAGTATTTTGTTATTGCATCTTTCTTTTTTCCTTTACTCTAACAATGAATTCAAAGTTAAGCAAATTATAAGTAACTTTAAATGTTGATCACATTGCCGCCAATATTTGGAACTTTCATTCGTTGTTAAAAAGAGATTTGGTTGAGAAAAATGTTTACGCTAAAAGATTTGCTCCTCCTATTGATCCACTAAATCGATCTATGTGATCTGATCCAATGGAATTCCTGGAAACATCATATAATATGGCGCCTATTTTTTAGCAACGCCCTCAAATTTCCCTATAAAAGTAGCCAATCTTAGTGTCAAAGTCATTTCAGTTACCAAATGATTACCTTCTTCCCTTTCCTGATTAATCCTAGATTACCTGGAAGTTCAACGAGCAGTAGTTGTATCGGCTGTGATATGTTGTTCTATGGTTGTTGCTCACATCACAGACCCGATGCAGCGACTGCACTTGTGCTATTCCCGAGACATTCCAGACCAAGCTAATGTCAAGACTATAACTGTTCGGGATAGTCTCTCACGGTAGAGCTTGAAAATAATCAATTTGCTCACCGGAGACATTATTCCGCATAGGTATGGTACATTCCCTACTCATTTACCCAACTTCTTGAAATTCCTTCAACCGTAACGAAATAGATTTCATCATTCGTTGATCAAATTTGAAGTATCTTCTACTGTTTCATCTATTTTGAATATCCGTAAAACTATTCAACTCCTTTGCTACACCATAAAGGAATCATAAAGTTCTGAACGAGAGTTGATACTGGATGGAATTCTGGCTTTTGCACGGATACAACCGGATCCAATCAGCTAACATTCTGCTACTTTATATGGAAGCAGCCGGATCTAACCAGCTATCACACTGAATAAAAAGAAAAAAAAACATTTCAAATTAAATTTTGCAAAAAATGAAAATTGTGGAATGAAATAGCAAATGTGTAGATGGAAAGCAAATTGATCGATGATTTGTGAGAGAACAAAGATTAACTAAAAAGAATAAATAGTATTTAATAGATAGACTGTTAGAGCAAATTATACAACGACGAATGAAAATTGTCCTTTGTCTCCACCCCAACTGCTATAGGATTGGATAGTTTGGCTAATTGGATGTTGATTGAATTGAATAAATAAAAATTTATTAGCCTTTTTACATATTTTTTTTTCTAACAAATTCAAACTCTAATTTCATTTCTTTATAAAATAATTTCTTGTTCAATTATTTAATTATACATATAAAATTTAGCACATAGATAAAGATTTCATAATAGTCATATAACAAAAACTGAATGAAAAATTTATTATAATCATTCGATTCATCAGAAAATGATAAAATGATATCATTTTAGAATTGTTGCTTATTTATTGAGAATTTTAACTGATAATGATTTAAGTAAACTTGAAAATATTAATTTTTGGCATTGATATATCAATAAATTATTTTTTGTCAAATATTATGCACAGGTCAACCTTTTTTAATTCATTTTAATGATTGATCTGAAGACGAACTGTTATTGATTTTTTTGCTCATTAAGAAAAAAAAATTCTGAATCGTCAAGGAAATTCTGCTAAAACTTTATTGCTAAATTATAAATAAGTTTATACAGAAAAGTAAATAATCCGAAAAAAAAGAAAATTTTAAATTTATCGAACATTTTGAAAATATTTGCACTGCAATAGTTAATTCAAACAATCGATGCTTTATCATTACATGCTTATATTGACCGGTTATCAATAAGAAAAGAGTTACTAATTAAAATGAAGAAAGAAGTAATAAATTGATTGTTAATTAAAGTTTCGAGTTTTTTTGTGATCTTAGTTTTTTTATTCCACCTAAAAATCACATAGAGAAGTAATCAGTTCATTGTAGAGTTGTAACGAAGATGGAAATATTATCTTCGACGGATGATCTTTGATATCAATCGTTAAAATAAAAATAAAATATTACTTCCTTTAATGATTGCTTCTGAATTATATTAGTTTACTAAGAAGTTCAACTCGTGATAATTTCTTTTTTTGTAGACAAGAGAAATTTTTCGAAACAATTCAAGATTTCGTTAAATTACTGAAAAAGTTTTATGTCAATCAATTATAAAGCAATGCAAATAGATTTTAGATTAATTGCAGATTTAATTTTATCAGCGCTGTAATATACAATTGAAATTTCAATATGCTATAATAATAATTTTAGGACATATTGTATATTATATATCTTATTATGATTTTTTTTTTTTGTTAAATATGCAAATGTTTACCAAAGATTGAAAATAAAACGTTTATCTCAAGAGGATACCTTGGCGGTAGTTATTTGTAAGTTTGAATAGAATGATTTTTAGATTTATAATCTTAAAGATAGGATGATTTAATGTACAGCAAGATTAAATTCATCTGATATGTCTATTTATTTTAATTTCATTATAATTATTTAATAAAACAAGGAAAGACATTCAATAAAATTAAACTAATATGATTTGTCACAAAATTGAATTATAAAAACTGAATTGAAAACAGAATTAAAAATTGAATGAACTGAATTATAATATGTACAAATAAAATTGTATTAAATGCATAAAATTGAAAAAAAAAAATTATTTTATTTCAACATTTCTTAGACATAAATGTTTCAATCTCATTTAGAAAAATCGTTTTATTCAGTGTTATATTCATCTTTCAATTGCAGCTAAATTTTGTTTACACTGTTAAAATTTGTTAACAAAGAATAATAATGTGTTGAAATTTGCTCCAAATTTAGGTTGTTTACATGATTATTAGCTCTTTATTTAGTTGTACCCTCTTTTATTGTTTGTCAGTTTTTGCATTAATTGTAAATTATATTTGAATTTGACAAGGTTAATAGTTCCTTGTTTTTATCTAACCTTTTTTGAGACTTATTAACTTGTTACATAGTTTCAATTGTTGACAAAGTCTACAACAATAGTATTTTGTTTACAAATGATCTCTTTTAATGTATATTATTAAACTCTTCATCTAGTTTTAGTTTATTTATTATTATCGTAGCATATTGAAACTTTGATTGCAGATATATTTAAATGGATATGTTTTCTTTTAACAAAATTTTTGTTTTATATTTTTTTATTATTTTGCTACTTTTTAATTACTACTTTTATAATTGGCACTGATTTCTTAATTACTTTTATAACTGGTACTAATTTTTTAATTACTTTTATAACTTTAGATATTTTTATAATTCTGGTGCTAACTTTTTTAATAATTCTTTTACTTTTATAATTTTGTAACTAATTTTGTTAACTTAGAGATATTAATGGTTTTTCTTTTAATGTCCATTTAAGTCTGACTTTTTTCTTTTTTTCCTTTGAAAGTTGTGTTATTATTTGACTTTTCTGAGTTTGTTGGTTTATTTATTTATTATTGATTGTATGTTTGATATCTTTGTGAGTTATTTATTTTTTTATATATTTATAATTTGTTTTAATTGTAGCCTAAAGTACTATGACTATTTTGCTTACTTGTTATTTTGATAAGTTAATTTTTATAAGCTAAGTTATAAGTTTTGTCTAAGTTATAAGTTTTTTTTTCATAATAATTAATATATCAGAATTGATATTTATTGTCGGTGAATTTTTTCTGGAATCAACAAGTATCAATTTAATTAGTACTGTATGTGCTTATCCAACTCAATTCATTTAAATTATTTATTTTTTTCCTCTTCACTTCTCATTCGTAAATAAACTCTTTGAAATTATCAGTATATTATCAACATAGCATAATAGTATGATTATTAGTAAATAATACTAACTCCAAACTATAACCAAAAAAACAGTTCCCCAACAAGATTGTAAAGAAAAATCTCAATTGAAAAAGAAAAACAAAGTACAAAACAACCTGTCACATTGTTACAAATGATTTGTATGTTTTATCAATGAAAGAAACATTTTCAATTCTAACCTTGAAAAAATTATTCAAAAATTATTCAATTATCAACAAAATTTCTTTTTTAATATATATTAAGTAATAAAGTTTATAATTACAAATTGTCTATGAAGTTGCAGAATTAAAAAAAGAAGCAGTTGATATTATCAGATTATCTTTTGACAAATTTCACCTTTTACTTGATATAAAATTATATCTTCGTTTGGATAATTACGAAAAAACATTACTTTAAAATGCAAATCAGAGATGATAAAATAATAATTAAGCAACAAATAAAATTATTTAATCATAGACGATATATTTTAATCTATATTAAGTTATTTTTAATACAAAAATGAATTTCGCTTTTCAATTTGACAGAAATTACTTTAGTCATATTATTAATACCAATTTTCAGATGAAGTTGCGAAATAGTTTGAAAATTAACATTATCAAATGAATAATGACAAAAACACTAATTCTTTAATTCTAACCTTGAAAATACAATGATACCTAGTATATTGCATAGAAAATTCGACAAATTTTGTTAAATTTGCATAAACTTAATGAAAAAACCTCAATAAAAAATATAAAACAAAAAAAGAAAAAATGAAAAGAAAACTTAAAATAAAAACTAAAATAATGAAGAGACCTGGATTTTTGAATTTAATACTCTGTGCATTCTAGTATTTCATTCAAGCAAAATGATGCTAATAATTATTTACCTTTTTGCTATTTTTAATTAATCTCATAATTCTTAAATTTATTGCTACAGTTGAATTTATGTTTGAAAGAAATGTCGAAAAATGATTAAGAATTATTTTAAGTTTAAACTAAGAATTGTAAAATAAATAAGTGGTGAAATTTCAAAAATTTTGTAATGATTGAATGAAAAAAGAAAATACTCTATGCTATATTGTTTTTAATTATAATTAGAGAAAGTGCAAAGAGCGATTGGGAAATTTTTGGAAGTTGGGAAATGTTGAGGAAGAGATGAGGAGGAGAAGGAAGACGATGAGAAAGAAAGAGATGGACGAGGGACCGATAATTTTAGAAACAAAAATTTGATGATGCAAATAAAGAGTACATTTTGCTATCGGAGAGAAAAAAATAACAAACAAATAAACAAACAAACAATTGTTTGATACTAATAATGATAAATGATATAGAAGAATTGAAAAAGATGATTTTTAAACTTATTTATTAATTTATTTCTTTTTTTTTTCTTTGATAAATACAAAACGTTGCAATATGCTCTTTATTTAATCTTTTTTCTGGTATTTTAATCAATGAAACTTGTAATTATTGCATGATTAAATGTAAAAAAAAAAAACGAAATTGATATTTTGAAATAATCAGTTTACATATATCGAATTTTTAATTTAATGATATTCTAGTAGTAAACCTCAAAATTAGTGTAATGGAATATATTGGAAAATTATGCTGAAACAATTTCAAATCATTTCTTTTTATAGTCATTGTTGCAAAACAGCTTTTATTTTTTTTGGCATAAAATGAAGAAAAACGATGAATTTAAAAATGAAATTAGAAAAAACCAAATTTTTAACCCAATTTTGTTGGTAACGGTTATTGTTAGATCAACATTAGAGGTCAGGTCAACTTTGAAGAGGTCAAAATTTGGAAAAGGTCAACTTTAAAAAAGTCAAAATTTGAAAAAACATTAAGCAATAAGCAAAAAACAGTAAAGAAGTTTTGACGCTTAAAAAATTAGTTCATACAAAAAAAAGGAAGAGAAAAGTAATATGTTAAAAAATATGTGCAAAAAGATGGGTTTAAAAATAAAATTAGAAAAAACAAAATTTTTAACTCAATTTTTTTGCTAACAGTTATTGTTGGATCAATATTAGAGGTCAGGTCAACTTTGGAAAGGACGGAATTTGGAAAAGGTCAGTTTTAAAAGGGTCAAAATTTGAAAAAAACGTTAAGCAATAAAAAACAATTCAAATAATACATTTGTACAATGAATGTATAAATTTGATTTCTTAATAATTTTATATAACAAGAAATAATTTAAAATTTTATGCGTTTCATTCAATAAAGCAATCACAAAAAAAATTTCATATTTTTTACTAATTGCAATCTGCAACACGTTTACGTCAATACTTATACTAATTATTTGTTATTATTAAGTTAATTATTTGTTATTGCGATAAACTGCAACGATTATATCATAAATAATTGCAAAAGTTTTATATTTTCATTTATTTTGTAATCGTATCCAGAAAATATTTGGAGTAATATCAAATTTATATATTCCAATTCATTTGATCTTGATTCCTTTTATTCTTTTAATATTAAATTATATTCGTATTAATGTAAAAATATTATGAAATCTTATTATTTTAAAGTTCAGTTTTTTTTTTTACTTCAATCATCAAATATTTAATTATTGAAAAAAAACGTAAAATAGTTGAAATATTTTTAGCACTGTTCGATTCCAATATTTCATTTAATCTACTTTCATACCTTTTTTCCTTTTGAAAAGCTAAATGCACTTCAAAACATTTCAACCGATAAAGCAGAATAAAATTTTGACTATTAAATGTAAATATCTGACATTAACAAAATTTGTTCAGAAAAGCATCTCGTCAATTGATTAATTTGAGTTCAGATTATGTCCGAAATATTTTGAATCTTTTAGAAATTTGAATAGTTTGGTTTATTTTTGAAACTGTTTTTATGATTATCGTATGAAAGCATATAATTTTGCTTAAATAGCATAACTTTACCTCTTTTAATTTGATTTTACATTGCTGATAATATAAAACTATACTTTGTTTGAGGTATGAGTCATATCCGTTACAGCTCTCCGAAAAAAAAAAAAGTGATATGATGTTATCATAGAGGAGGCAATAGTCCTTTAAATCATTTTGTGAAAGATTTTTTCATTTTTTCATTCACTCTGATTTGAATAAATTTTATAAAGTTACATTGTTTTAATGTTAAATGCTAAAATTAAGTAATTTTATAAATGCATCAAACTATTTACAATAAAAATAAATTTAAATAATTCATTGGCTATAAAATGAGTGAAATTATTGAATTATTATTATTATTATTATTTTTTTGGTCATTTCTTTATTTGTCGGATTTAATTAGAAGAATTGAATGATTGAATCACGAGATGAATAAATAGCATTTAGGAAATGAGTTGCAGATGGTTAGAGGACTGGTCACTCTATCTCTAATGGTCACTATTAGATAGGATTGTAGCAGAGATAAAGAACAATTTTGTTTACTGTTAAATATTCGTCTTTTATTTATGTCGGTGATCCACAGATCAATAGATCTGATCAAATGTTATACTTAGAGGCGGGGCTTAGGGCACTTATTTCCTAGCAACGCCCTCAAATTTCTCTATAAAAGAAGCCAATTGTCGTATCAAATTCATTCAGTTGCACAATCACTGCTTACTTCCAGTGCTTCATCCTGCCGGAAATTGCTAGAAGCATCGATCCAGTATTCCGGAAGCGTTAACGTAGTACCTGAAGCCAACGAAATTAGTCCAGTGTTCCGGAAGTATCAATTCAATGTTCTGAAAGCGCAAGTAGCAGCCGCTGTATCATTTGTGATTTGTTGTATCAGTGCTTCCTCATATCACAGATTCGATGCAGTGAGCTGTACTTGTTGCAAATACTCAGAAAATTTCGATTCAAATTATGGATGAAATGGAAATTTTCCACAAAACTCTATTCATGAGGAATAGTCTCCCTGGACAGAGCTTTAAAATAATTGATTGCTCACCAGAGAAATTATTCCACATAAATACAGTATCATTTCTAATTATTAAATTTGTAACTGTAACTGTTTACTAATGCTTATTACCTGGTGAAATGCTAATTATTAATACTATTTGCACAAAAGCAGTAAAAAACCATCATCATTCCTCATTTCATATCCTCCCAAATTTAAAAATCCAAAAATTAGCACCGGTAACGGTCGCTGCATCGTCTGAGTTATGCGGTTGTTTCTTGTTTTGCATATCGCAGAATCGATGCAGCATACTGTGCCGTGTGCTTATATCACATCAGAAAATACCACAACCGGTTTTTTTTTTCCTTTTTTTTTGTGACAATTTCAGTTTTGTCAACAATGTTGCAGGTTACATCAGGAAATATACGCTTTGTATTCGAAGATATATCTATCGATTATTTTGCACTATTTTCTACAGAATGTCATGAATTGACGATTGCTATAATAAATTCACCTGTATCAAAAATCTTTGAAATTGTTGAAATTACTAGACATAAAGATTTTATGCTTGAATAAGATATGCATAAAATTAAAGAGTCAAAGTAAATCCAAATCTTAAGATATAGAATGGTGTTGATAAATGGTAGTGACTACAAACAAATTCTGTATTTTTAAGCAGAAAATATGGAGAAAGCGTAAAATAATCAACTTAAAAAATAAACAATTCAAAAAAATAAATTATTCGGATACAGAATGATAATAGAAATGATATGTCTTTTGTTTTAAAGGGATGTTAAATTTAAAATTTAAAAAGAATGTGATACATTGCATATGCATGAGAAAATGTTTAACACAAATGAATAAATTAAGCTGGAAGTATCAATGGATTAGATAAATTACTTCATCTCATAAAGGGTAGAAAAGTAGTACTCGTCACTTTTCACTTTCTCCAACTGAAGTTTAATTATGATTTTTTCAATTACAAATATTTCTTTCCTCTTCCTGGAAGAAAATAGCATACATTAGATAAAATAAGATTAGCAAAAGGTTTGAAATCCTGTCGTTGTTATCAAAGATCATTTGATTTTCTTTTCAGAGAAAAGGGATTTTGCAATTTTTTGTCATTTCTGAGCTCTGATCTAGTTGCACTTCATATTTTGCATAAAATAAGTTTGAAAACAGCGAGACAGCAAACATGGAAATACAATAAATTTGAAATTTTTATTTGGTCCCTGCGCAGAAAAATCGATCATTTCATACTTGACCTTTCTTCAGGTGTAAATGTTTTTAAATGAAATGTGGAAAGTAACTGACAAGCAGATTCAGGTCTTGCGAATCTCAATAAATTATAAAGAATCCATCATTTAATGTCAACAATCTCTTCATCTATTCCTCTCTTTTTCCAGTTCTCTCCTCACTTGATGAACTATTTCATCAAATGGTAATTATACTTAATCCAAAAATTTGAAAGTAATATTCCAAGAAAATATTTCCCTCTGTGATATTCTGGTCACTTTCAAATGAAAATGCCGCCGATTGTTTTTATGGATTGCTTTTTGCGAAGAAAACACTAATAGATGGGAAGTACCGTAATCTAAAATTTCGCAATTTACTATGTGTGAGATAATTAATTCTCTTTATGATAAGTAAATCATTAGTGATTGAATTGCAATAGAACATTTTTAGGAAGAAACTTTCACACAAATTGGAAAGCAGTTCGAACAGGAATTACAATTATGCAACTTATATTTTATAAAAGTGTTATGTCTGACTTCAGAAGTTACTTTACCCATTGAAATTTGAACCCTCTATTTGAGTCCTTAAAATTACACTTTTCTGAGTTAAAAAAAAAACCAAACAACAGATTTAAATATATTTTTCGTTACCAAAGCAATTCGTAGAGAAGAAAAATTTATTTATAAAGAAAATGAAATAAATAAATCAATGTATTAAATATTCTATCACTAAACTAACAAATCTTTTATTTTTCTCAGGTGTTGTAATATTGAATTACATATTAATTATATTAATAAAAAAAATTTACATATTAATAAAAGTGATCCTAGCTAATTTAATAATCATTTACCAACATTAATTCAATACTACATTACTTATTTGCAAATTTATTTAACTTCCCACAATGTTATTATTTTATTTTTCCATAATCACTGATTCGTTCGTACTGATGGAACCCATAATGTGAGATCGACAAAGTTTTACTAAAACAACAAATCCCTTAATTAGAAGCTTCATTATCCAATCGATGGTGAAATAATTGATGAAAGTTTTGTTTAGTAATAACGATTGATTATTTTGTTGGCGAAAATATTTTTTTTTTTTAAATGAAATCAAACCGCACAGTTTACGTAAGATGTGAAAATTTTAGCCATAAAAATAATAACTTTTTACAAGCAAGATTTTATCTTATTTCTCTTTTTTTATAAATTACAGTGTGTGATAGTCATTTAACACAAAAATATATATTTTTTCAAAATTTTTAAGCATCAATTTATCAAATATAAATAGAAAAGTGAAGCATAGTATTGCATTTTTATATTATCAGAGATTCAGAGAAACATTTTAAATTTTCCTTTGATAATAAGCATTGCATACATTTTCCACATTGATTTAATAGATCAGATAGTTGACATCTGTCACTTTAATATGATATAAAAATTAAACTATTAATTATTTCACTTGAAAAGCTACTGAATTCATTGCATTTATAAATACTTTATATATAGTAAGAATACGAAATTTAACAAAAATATTGATGGGACTTTTAGCTGGAAAAGTATTTTAAGCTTTTCACATCACTTTTTTGCATTATTTTGCAAGTTGCTGTTAATAACACGAAATAACAATTTATAATTTAATTCTTTCTTTTGTATTTTCCAATTTGCTTTCATTCTTTTCGTCCATTTTAACATGTTATAGCATAAATGATAATTGTGTAATGCGTATGTGAGGTAAAAAAGGAATTAAAATAGATCAATTTCAGGACACAGAAATTAGAGGAAACGTTTTTTGCTATGGTACTTCAACGAGAACGCAAGAATAAGAGGTGACGTACTTACTTGAAAAATGGCGTTACTTGGCCATTTCCGCCTGGTGATGCAATGTTGATAATAGATTTGAACCAATAAGATACACGGAGCAGGCGAAAATATTTTGTTCAGCATTAGCAATTCTTTAAATAAAAGAAAGTCCTTTTTTTGTAACTCAAATCATTTGGATATAAAATGACGATACAATTCGCTTTCTTTTATATACTCGAAAGCAGCCGTATTGATTGTGATATGTTGTTTGATTATTTCTCATATCACAAGCCCGATACAACCATCATCTCTACTCGTACTATTCTCGAAAGGTATATTTAAATAGTAATTTAGATCACGTCTTATATCAACGCAACTTACATCAACATCATGTTCAGAATCCTAACTATGAGAAACTATGATGAATTTGAATAGAAAATAGTAACTTAGATCACGTCAACGTAAAAAACGGAAATGATTAAGAACATCCAACCGGATCAATGGTAGACGGAAATTCTGCATTGATAACTATTAACACAAATCAGATGGAAACAATATAATTTGTCTTCATTTTTGCTATTATTCTCGATGTCTAAAATTAAGATTCCCTGGTAAAAGCATTAGCGACAATTGCTGTATCGGTTGGTTGTGACACTGTGACACCTTTTTTCTATTTGTTTTGCATGCCGCGCAACCGATTTAGCTCATTGCGCTTCTGTAATACAACAAATTTTTTGCATTTGATCTCCATTTGCAATGTTTTAAATGGAAAATTTTTCGCTTATTGTCTTAATGATCACATTTATGTTGAATTTCATGCGATCGATTTACTGAAAATAATTGAAAGATTCAGAAGAAAAATTTTAACGAAATCATTTATATCATTAAAATTCTATAATTTCTATATATGAATTATTATTATATGAAATTCTTCATTGATAACTATTAACACTATTCAAATGGAAACAATAGCAAAATAAACTAATAGCAAAATGGCAAACTTTTGCATTTTCTGATGCAAAAATGCTTCAGTGACTATTTTCAGGCCTTAACAATATGCCATAAGTGAATTAATTTTTGACACTGTATATTCCTTCTTGTCATTTGATTTATGATTTCGAGATTATGGTACATTTTAAAACAGAAAACTGACATAAGTTCCAGAGAAAATTTCCAAAATATAAGCAAAGAATGAAAAAGTGTTGAACAATGAAATCGATGATGAATTGAAATAAATCTCATAGAATTTGTAAAATGCCAAATGAGCAAGTTCAGAAAATTATAAAAATGATAAATGTTCTACATGTCATAAGAATTACAATTTGACATTTATGACTCTATGAAACATTTAGTTTGTTATTGATTCAAAATAATATTGTATTTACTGATCGGAAAGTAAAAATAACAGTTACATTTCTATCATTTCTTTTCAAGCTATTCGATTGGATGAGGAAAATTTCTCAAATTTAAATTGGAATTATTTTTTGCAATTACTTTCAGTAGCTTTTTTTTCTATGCCATTGAAAAGAGTTGATAAATGAACAGTTAGGTAAATATTTCATATATTTCATCATAAAAATCTTCAAGATTTTTTGAGACGTGAAAAATTCACGGAAGTGATAATACTACTGCCTCACTGTTTCCATCGGGAGTAACAACCTAACGAAGCACTGTATATTTTTGCTCAACGTTAGAATATTACTCTGTATGGTTACAGCTAATTATCACTGAGATATACATTATCGATTAGTGAATGGGGAAGGAATATTCTACCGAGAATTCTCAGATAATGGAATGAAACAGCGATTGTAATTCATTTACGAATCGAAATGAAACTACAAGTGGTTCAGTATTCTCTCTTTCGTTCATGCAAGAGATGGTCTTATCTTGATCTCTTTGCAGTAAAGGTCAAAAAATTTTGAATTGTAGTCGATTAACCCTGTTCAAAGAATATTAAGGATTAATTTTAAATATTTCAGAATAGCTCTGCAGAAAAAACAATGCAATCAATGATTATATTCAAGTAGTAAAATTTATCTAATGAAATAATATTTTCTATTTAAAATAATTACCAATTTGAATAATTAATGTCCATCTAACATTATTTCTATTGAGAATTAGCAATCATTTCATAAACAATTAACAGTTGCAATCATTTCATAAACAATTAACAGTTGCAATCATTCTTCATAAAATCGTAAGCAATTCTCATCCATTTTTTCATTAAAAGAAAATAAATTGTTTCCAGATAGATTGTTTCATTTTTCATTTTATTTGTGTCAAATATTTCTTCTCTGACATTTTTGTGACATAAAAAGTGCTAATGAGAATAGTTCCTTTACTATATATGTTTACTCTTACTTTACTTTTTTTTTTACTTTACTGTTTATGTCACCTTTACCATATATGTTTACTCGATCATATTGGGAACTGCTAATTTTACGATGTCGCAAATATATCAGTTACAAATAATGGAAATTACCTGTTAAGAATTGGCCTATGACAAATGGAAAGTTATGGAAACAATCATTTTTGCAAAATTTCATATTTGTTAACTAAAAACTGATCATCCGTTCATTTAATAATAATACGTAGAGCGAATAGTACGGTAGAGCGAACGTTTGAAATTGTTGCTGCACTAATTATGCTTACTTAATTAAAATTAATATTACATAGCATGAATATCTTATTAAATATAATATTTTATTTTTCTGAAAAGAAATGATCCCTTCCCAAAAAAAAGCTTAATATTTCAGAAAATTGTAAATCACACTGAAAGTTACAACAACAAAGAGTAATGGTTGACATGAGAGAAGAAAATGGAAAAAAAAACAGGTAAATTATATGATACAGAGAAATTGAGAGAGTGATTTATCTTACCGAGGTATTTCAGATTCCCATCTCTCAGCGTGGGAAAAGCAGTGAGAGAGAGAGAGAGAGAGAGAGAGAGAGGGACTTGAAAAGGGAATTGTCCCGGTCATTTTCGCTTGCTGATCTAAAGGTCGATGAAAGATTTTAACCAATGTTAGCACGGAGGTGGGAATTAACTACTCTGTTCAACACTGTCAAATCTCTGTACAAAAGAAATTCCTTTAGAAATCGAAATCATTTGAATTCGAAGTCAGAACATTGTTTACCCTTCTATATATTCCCAATAATATACTAATGGAGCAGTCGTATCGGCTCTGATATGTTGTCACATTGTTTCTCATATCGCAGATCCGATTCGACGAGCTGCACTCGTAGATACCGAGGATATTCCGGGATATTTATATTAATCAAAAATTCGAAGTGTCGTTAGGATGTTAGTTAGCTTAATTTCAAGAATTTGTCTCATCATATTAAGTGACGAACAGGATGAAAGCTTCTCATTGAAGACGATATTGGTTGCATCTATCATTTCCGTAAATTTGAATTTTATTCCTGTCATACCGCTGTGGTAACAAAGAAACTCGGAAAATCGGAATGGCATTTATGATGTCAAACTGCTTCACGTAACAAATCAAATGTAGCTTCATTCCTGTCATTCCGTGAATCGGAAATATAAGTAATATTTCAAACAGAAAATCAACATATCCATTGCAATACTTCATCAATCAGTTGAAAAATTGCTCCCATACGGAAGAAACTTAAACGGATACGTGAAGGGTGATGTCACAGTATTTCAATAAAGTGACGCAAATTTAAATAACCAATGAAATATTTATGCATTGTTAAATGTCTGACTAGTTTCTGCTGCTCAGTTGACATAATTTGCCATCACCAACGTGTGTAAAACACCACCTTAACTGACTAAATTAGGTTTCGGTTGGAAAAATTAAATATGAAAGAAAGTTGAAGTGAAAAAAGGATTCTATTACCTTCATGAAAAATAATGAAAACTACCGTATTTTTGATTTTATTTGTGACATTTCGTATACCTGATAAACTGCACGACGACATTCAGAAATTAAATATGGAAACAGATCCGGAATATAAATTTGGAATTAGATGTAGTAAATTAGGAAAACTAAAGAAGTAGGTCTTACGATATATTTACTTCTTTTATGACAACAGATATTACTTTGTAGAGAAGTAATGGACACTACCATGAAGAATACTTCATCGATCACAAAAGATTATCTTATCAATTATCACTTAGCATGCTATAGAAGATCATTCTTTATTGATCAAAATTGACCGCAAGAAAAGCGTATTTTCACTATTGCTCTTTCTCTCAAAGCGAATAGTAATTTGCTCTCTCCAAAGTTCTTCACTTTTGCGAAGATCGAAGATCACTATGTCCTCTAATTTACTTTTATGAAAAATGGAAAGTACTTATGCATTTTTATGTATTAATCAATATACTAATGGGAAGTGATATGCAATCAATAGCGATTCATAAAAGGAAAATTGTTGCAAAAACAATCAGAAATTTGTATGAAACAGTTACCAATATGCAAGTTTATTCAACAAATTGAATTTTAAATTAATGCTAAAATGCTAAAAGATAAAGCTTCATCAGAATTTTCAATTAATAAAACAAAAAATCAACAATCCGCGTTTAAAAAATTTTATTGCTTTCAGGAAATGATGGAAAAGCGGCACTGTAATCATTTTAGAAACATAGACGTATCGAGTGTTTTTGTCTTAGTAACACGATTACAGAATTCGTAAATCACACAATTCATGAATTGCTTATTGTTTAGCATCGTTGTGTTATTGATCGAAAATTTGAAATTCTCAAATTGAAATAGTATTGCATGGTGTGATGATATCACAGTATATCACTGGATTATTTCAATGTTAAAGGAATTGTCCCTTTAATATTTACTAGGATGTTTCTTCAGATCTGAATTCAAAGTATTACGGAACGGGTTTTGCAATAATGACATTCTTGTTCATTTGATAATACGGTAACTTGTCCAACCTATTAGGCGCAATTGTCATTGGTTCGTTTTCTCTTTATGGCAATTCATCAGCATTTCAACCACTGTTCACATTACATTTGCAATAAGTAATAGTTATAAAAAAGTTTTTCCTTTCAAAAAAAAGAAAAATGTTTCGATCAACCCAAAACAACATTATTTGATTGTTCCTGCAAATTGATGACAACGATGCTGTCAAAGTCGGAGAGATCGAAATATCCTGTCATTGATCTTTACAGATTGGATGCTGTCACAGCTACTGATAGGTCTAATCCGGTAAGACATATAATATCGAGCCTTATCATGACAAACTCCCCAGAAAATCTCTTATAAAAGATCCTTTCCCTTGTCAATCATATCATTTGATACGTTTTTTCATACTTTTCCAACTAATCAACATTTTTCCCAGCAGTTTTTTCCAGTTCCTTTTCGGTCTAACGGAAGCTAATGTCTCCAACAAGTTTACGATCTCAAACTTAACATCAACTGACAGTCATTTCTCTCTCTCTCTCTTTGAAGCAAAACTCACAAATAGCCGCAATCCTTTAACTTCATGTCCATTGTGAGCAATCTTCATTGGTGTGACATTCATTAACTTTCACCCAGTGACATTGCTCCAAGTGGAATTGGTGTCATTCAGAACCGTCGTCACCATAAACTACTGATTCTCGAACTTTGTTGAATCCTTGATCATGGATAACATAATCTGCCATTAGTTTAAAAAATCCCAACAAATGTCATTAAGGTGTTAAGTGGAGAGGAGACATTGAACCAAAACAGCGGTCCACTTGATTGCAGCTAGCGTTTGACGCAGCACACGTTGTGCACACTACGTGATGGTACTGTCTAGAAAGACGTGATTCTTCTGCTAACATATGGATTTATTTACAGATTTGCATTGTTTTTGTCGCTCAACTTGAAAGTTTTTCGTAAAATTATTTCTATCGCTTGAAATGGTATTGTTTAAATTAACCATTGCAGAGCGAATTATTTGAAGCGAATCATCCTTGTCACTTTGGACTCATACTTCTTGTAAATTTGGCGTGAATTATTAATTCTTGTAAATATCAGATATCGTGAAAAATTGCCAAAATTCCATACCAAATTTAAAATTTACTAAATGTTTATCAAAAAAGCGATGAAAGCAATTTTTTATAAGTTTTGTAGAGTTTGATGCTAACATCAGTTGAAGCAGTTTAAAAATTTGATTTCGAGAAATTTCCACTATCCAGTAATCTTTTTAAAAAATCAATAAAAAGTAATGAAACGGTGATTATAATCTCGGTATCTCCTTTATGCAAATCAGAATTAACTCCACCTTAACATTAGTTTGTACCATATTAGACCTATCAGTATCAGTAGTGATTTTCATTTCTAGGATTTTTTAAACGATCTAGCAGATTTTATAGTGCAGAGGTAATAAGTATTAATGGTAATTATGTTATCCATGATGAAAGTTCAAAATTAAGGATGAAACTTTATTCAGCAAAGTTCGAGAATTAGTAATTTGTGGTGATGGCGGTTCTGGATGACACCAATTCCATTTGGAGCAATGTCATTGGGTGAGAATTAATGAATGTCAACCAATAAACATTGCTCAGACGGGAATGGAGTTAAGAAGGTTTGCGGTTATTTGTAATTTTTGCTTGGAAGAAAGGAAGAAGGAAAAAGAGAAATGACTGTCAGTTGGTGTTAAAAGACCTTATTTAAAAGGAATTGAAAAAAGCTGCTGGAGAAAGTTTTGATTAGTTGGATTAGTTGGTGTGAAAAAACATATCAAATGATATGATTGACAAGGGAAAGGATCTTTTATAAGAGATTTTCTGGGGAGTTTGTCATGATAAGGCGCGATATTATATGTCTTACCGGGTTAGACCTACCAGAGCTGTGACAGCATCCAATCTGTAAAGATCAATGACAGGATATTTCGATCTCTCCGACTTTGACAGCATCGTTGTCATCAATTTGCAGGAACAATCAAATAATGTTGTTTTGGGTTGATTGAAACATTTTCCTTTTTTTTGAAAGAAAAAACTTTTTTATAACTATTACTTATTGCAAATGTAATGTGAACAGCGGTTGAAATGCTGATGAATTGCCATAAAGAGAAAACGAACCAATGACAACTGCGCCCAATAGGTTGGACAAGTTACCGTATTATCAAATGAACAAGAATTCCATTATTACTCCAGGAATCAATCCTTTATTTATCAATTACAAAAGATTATCTTATCAATTATCACTTAGCATGCTATAGAAGATCATTCTTTATTGATCAAAATTGACCGCAAGAAAAGCGTATTTTCACTATTGCTCTTTCTCTCAAAGCGAATAGTAATTTGCTCTTTTGCGCAGATCGAAGATCACTATGTCCTCTAATTTACTTTTATGAAAAATGGAAAGTACTTATGCATTTTTATGTATTAATCAATATACTAATGGAAAATGATATGCATTCAATAGCGATTCATAGAAGAAAAATTGTTGCAAAAACAATCAGAAATTTGTATGAAACAGTTACCAATATGCAAGTTTATTCAACAAATTGAATTTTAAATTAATGCTAAAATGCTAAAAGATAAAGCTTCATCAGAATTTTCAATTAATAAAACAAAAAATTAACAATCTTTGCGTTTAAAAAACTTTATTGCATTCAGAAAATGATAGAAAAGCAGCACTGTAATTATTTTGAGATCATAAACAAATCTCAAAATTTCAGTCCGATTTGTGTGAAAGTTTCTTCCTAAAAATGTTCTATTGCAATTCAATCACTAATGATTTACTTATCATAAAGAGAATTAATTATCTCACACATAGTAAATTGCGAAATTTTAGATTACGGTACTTCCCATCTATTAGTGTTTTCTTCGCAAAAAGCAATCCATAAAAACAATCGGCGGCATTTTCATTTGAAAGTGACCAGAATATCACAGAGGGAAATATTTTCTTGGAATATTACTTTCAAATTTTTGGATTAAGTATAATTACCATTTGATGAAATAGTTCATCAAGTGAGGAGAGAACTGGAAAAAGAGAGGAATAGATGAAGAGATTGTTGACATTAAATGATGGATTCTTTATAATTTATTGAGATTCGCAAGACCTGAATCTGCTTGTCAGTTACTTTCCACATTTCATTTAAAAACATTTACACCTGAAGAAAGGTCAAGTATGAAATGATCGATTTTTCTGCGCAGGGACCAAATAAAAATTTCAAATTTATTGTATTTCCATGTTTGCTGTCTCGCTGTTTTCAAACTTATTTTATGCAAAATATGAAGTGCAACTAGATCAGAGCTCAGAAATGACAAAAAATTGCAAAATCCCTTTTCTCTGAAAAGAAAGTCAAATGATCTTTGATAACAACGACAGGATTTCAAACCTTTTGCTAATCTTATTTTATCTAATGCATACTATTCTCTTCTAGAATGGGGAAACAAATATTTGTAATTAAAAATATTATAACTACTTCAGCTGAAGAAACTGAAAAGTAATGAGTACTACTTTTTTGCCCTTTTTAAGATGAAGTAATTTATGTAATCCATTTATACTTTTAGCTTTTTCCTTTTATATTTAAAATTTTCATATTTAAAAGCTTTCATTTCTCTCTTTATTCGTTAAACATTGTTTATTGTTGATGTTTTATGCATGCTCAGAATGTTTCAAAAAAGTAAACAGCAGATAATAGTAATAAAATTGTAGTTTAAGAACTGTTTGTTTCCGTTTAAAACAAACATAAGCAGTCAATCATTCGTAAATTAAAACTACGAGTACTTGTTGATTTGCTTTTTTTTCTGTTGTTTATTTTCACAAATAATTTTATTGGAAAACTATTCCAATAAAATATGCTCGTATAATACAATATATTAATTCTGTTAATTTACAAAATAAATGACAGCAGTACATGAACGTTTTCATGGGATCAAAATTCAAGACATATTGAAAACGGTACAGATAAAGCCAAATATTAATTGCTTTCATATCAATCGATTAAAGGTTTTTGATTTCCTGTTATCCAGTAACAGATTTATCCAATCTGAAGTTTTTCGATCTGATTATTTCCATTTGGAATATTACCTTCGGCAAATACTTTATGTAAACTCCACCGTAAATTACTGTTTCTCACAACTTCTAGACATTATCGCTTTCAAGTAGGCTACTATTTGTCCATTTGACATATTTCGCAGCATCCTAAAATTGGATCTGAAATATCTGAAATAATCAGACAACATAATACAGGTGACAAAGTTGCTGACGTTAATGTATTCGATTTACGAGTATCAGCTGATTGTACTATAATTTCGTATCCGAATGATTTGGGCTACAAATACGGAACTGATTTTATTCACCAAATACTTTTTCCCATCTTCATGGACTACTTTTAGATAAAGCAATAAGCATACTCTCGGCTGTTTACTTTTTATTCTTTCATCACTATTTTGTCGGTAAATATTGCCCCCGCAAAAAAAATGTATTTATTGAATTGTTTGGATTTATCTTCTAAATTCTGCCACTCTCAGACTGCTCAGGTAGAATGAAATTTTTTTTTCGAATAAATTACAAAATTAAAGTTTTACATATCCATGTGGAAAATTCTGACGCTCTAGCAAGTATCATGAAATATAAGTATAATGAATAGATAACCGTTTTTTTTTTTTCTTAAGGGAAAAATCATTTAAAATGATTCTGATATAATTTGAAAATGCATTAATTCAGATCGAATAAATCAAAAAGGTTGTAGTTGTTCTATGGCATTCATCGAAGAATTAATCATTCCTATATTTTTTAATTCAATAAGAAAGCTTTGAACATTTTCAGTTTAGATCCGATAATCGGTATATGAAAAAATTATAAATAAATTGTACTTAAAATCGAGTTAATTGCTGGTTTCATGATTAGAATTTAAAATAACTCATTGTTGTAAAATTATATAACTATGAAACGATTGCTGACAAACCAATTTGCGAATGAATTTTCTGAAAGAACATTTTTTAAATAAGTAGGAAATTTAGCGTGAAATTTTTATGCTAATATCATAGCAATCGATCAGGATTCATTTCAATTGTAATTTGTTATAAGCAAAATTGGTATCGTCTAAGTTCAGTTTAAAATACTTTAATCTCTTTCTTGTTTACTATTTTGTTTTATATGCTTCTGAATCCATTTTTTTTTCTTCACTTCATTGTGATCAGAGTAAATTTACATCTAATCTACAGCATATTCGCTTCGCTACGGCATATTGCTGTTTTTAATCATTGGAAATATCTATTGATCGAGATTTGCAAACTGCTAAATATGAAATAATTTTTCGAAATACAGAAGAAAAAAGTAATATAATGAAGTACTATGCTAATGTAGGAGCAAGAACTTTGCGAAGTACAAAAAATTGAACAGCAAAAACAGCTAATGTTTCAAGAGTTGAATAATTATAATGAAATTAGAAAAGTAATCATTATGTGATAATATTTACCTAGTTTTTCTATATAAAAATTCATAAGGTGCTGTGTGTTTGTTAGGTGAAAACTATCCAAATCCGTTAGTAAGTTTAAAATATGCGAAAATTTGCATTAAAAAGAATAAAAGATTACAGATATTGATATTTTAAGGGATTCATCATAGAATGCAGTAAATTTTTTGGAATCTAGAAGTTTGATTTTGTTGTAAAAGTGTTATCAATAATTATGTCATGGATTTGATAACAATAAAACAATAAGCATTGGACATCGGAGGCTATGTTAGTAAATAACCATAATCATACGTGAAGTGATAGGTTTTTCACGAGTGACACGTGTATGACAGATACCAAACGGATTTGCAGTTATAGGATGAGAACAAAATAATTAATAGATTTTTATATATGTTAATTGGAAATTATTAATTTTATTCAGATTATCTAAATTAAGACAATTCAAAAAGAATAACGATGACTAATTCTTGCTGAGAATCCACCTCTTTCGAATATATTTGATGTTTTAGTATACATGGAGAATGGATCTATAATGCTTAACTCAATATGATTATGTTATTGTTTTTTTTCTCTTGAATTAATTTCATAAGCCTTAGATATATTGCTTCGTTTGAGTTCGTGTTTAGGAAACTAAAACATGTTTAAGCTTTTAAAAAAAAGTATTTAAGCTTAAGGATGTCAATACATAATGAAATTTCTGAAATTTTAAAATGCTTACATTCACTTGATAAAAGAATGATGCAGTATGCAGCAACGCTTTTTTAATATGAAGATAAGCTGTTAGCACATTTGAAGGAGAAATCTATCAAATTGTTTAAGTGCGGCAACTAAAATTTGCTTCCCTAATTTCTTCTATGTTAGCATTTATAGTTTCTTCTATATTTTTTAATGATTGAATATGCTTGAGACAGCTAATATTTAATTTTTATTAAAATTTTTTGGTGATATTTTGCTGTTCCCTTACTGTTTTATTTACTTTAACAAATTGATTTTATTTTGCTATATTTGTTTGGTATCAGTTTTCATTACGATAATCTAATTTGTTTAATATGTTTTGTACGAAAAAAATTACGTTATGTAATAGCTCAAATTTTTTAAGTGAATTGACATGATAATTTGGAATAAGCTGAGTAATATTTTTCTATAATTATTGATAGTTTCAGCTGTCACTTATCATGTATTTTGATTCAAACTTTTTTGTACTTTTAAATTATGTGTTTTGAAAGTATCACTGATTCATTGCTAATACATAACGTACTGTTTTGGAATGAACCAAAAACTTTATTTTTTTGAAAAATACATTTGCAATTTTTATGAAAATTTTCTCGCTGATGATTCCATTTACATTGTTGGTAAGAGAAAATTGAAGAATGCTGGAAAATTTTGGAAGAATGGAAAAAACATTTACATTTTGCTTTGATTTTATTATGTAACTGTGCATTTCATTGGTAAATTTTAGAATAAACTTAAATATTTGTATATTTTCATAGCTAATCAATGTATTGAAGAAAATAATAATCATTTACTTATCAAAAATACAAATAGCAAATTTCTTAGATTATAATCAACTCTAATTTTTAATGCTCTTAATAATTAACTAATTTTGTCACTTGCTAAATTTCATCATTTTAAAGTGATCTACATGATCCATAAATACAAAAAGTATTAATTAGTCAATTTGCTTAATAACTAACCATCAACATTGATATAATACTGATCTGATCAATTAATACAAAAAGTTACGAGCTGAAGCAAGAACAGCCTAATTCATCTTGATAAAAAAAAGTTGCGCTGAATTAGAATGTGAGGAGATTTTTAGGATCAGTTTATTCACAACAATGTCACTGTCGCAGATCTCGAATATTCTGATTGATTAGCAGCTATGCTAACTTTTCAATATCTGAGGAATAAATAATTCAGCTGTATTACAGAGATTAGAACTTAAGTTCATATTCTGAAGGATGAAAACAGTGTTTTCATCAACTTATACAAATAATCTAGCAATATAATTTTCTTAAAAACAAAAAAAAAAAGCAAACATCTGTTCGATTGTACACTTAACTCATTTATAAAGGCAGCAGCAATTTCTGAATCATGAAAAAATGGATAATTTGTTTTTCCGCTTGATCCTTCCATTTCTTGTGCCATTTCAACTGAGGTTTACTAATTGTTAAACTTTTTTGAAAACTAACGACTCAAATCAGTTACTGGTGTTAATTCGAATGAACATCGGTACCATTTTTGATTAAATTCTACAAGTTTAGATTCTTAGGATAGAAGATAGTTTTAAGAAATCAAATTAAGAAGATTAGATACGAAACTATGAATTTATTTTAGCCTATATCTTGTTTGAAGTTCCTAAATTAGAATAATAGGAAATGAAATAATGCACCACTCCAGCTCGGAATAATCTGTCGTTGCGCATCCGTCATAAAAATGGGAGTAAAATTTTTGCTTTTTCCAGGAAGGAAAATGCACAAACTTCTAATAGCGCTTGGCATATTAATTGCTCTTGCGACCCTTCCTTGTACATCACAGTCAGATAACAAATTCAATGTAACTTTTATAAACTTATGCCTACAAGAAAAATTTTTTTGAAACAAGTTACATTAAATCAAAAACCATGGCTAGCTTCCTGTAGAGTATTGCAAGAATTTGTAGTAAATAAGCGATGAATAGGAAATCAGAATATTAATTTGAAAAAGTACCTTCGCTTTTTCCAATTCAGCTAAGAGTTAGTTAGAAAAAAGACATAATGAATTTCACCCAACAGCCACAAATATTCAAACGAAAAAAGCACAGAATTCATTTATATTTCAATTTTTTAACTTGCATTTTCTTTTATCAGAATAAATTTGGCAAATTTGGTATTGACGCCAAGAAGTGCGATGGTAAAAGATATGACAGCGATGATAGTGCAAGAGGCAATTATATAAAAAGAAAATTTGTTAAAACTGATGGCAGGTAAGGAAGTCATTTGGCTTTCCTATATTATCATTAAAGATATTTATGAATCCTTTCATTTAAGATGTTATACTGTTTTATTTAAGTACTGATAAGAATTATTTGCAGAAGGAAAAACTGCTTTGCTGAAGAAGTTTGCTACGATCAACGTGAACCAGAAGCTTGGTGCAGACTGAATGAGAATCAGTCATGGACGTAAGTGCATTTTAATGTTGTGAAAATCTATTTTTCGGTATAAATTAGAAATTTCAATTTCTCAATACTACTGAGAAATTCCTTTTTCAGAGATAAAGGTTGCTTTTGCGACGCTAAGTTGCATTCATGCGTTATTGAAAGAAAGAACAGTGGCAGATTGGAATATTCGTATTGTACGCCTCAAAAAGGTTGGAAGTGTTACAATAGTACAAGCAGTGATGGTGGCAGTGGTGGTGACAGGAACGTACATAGCGGTAAAAGTGGTGCTGGAAGAAAATATGATCGTGCAAGAGGTGATTATGTAAAAAGAGAATTTGTTGAAACTGATGGCAAGTAAGTCATTTTTGGCTTTCCTATATTTAGTAAGTCATTGATGAAGTGACACTACCGCATTGACATATTGATGGTTACATTTGATGTACATAAATTACCATCATATAAATTGTCCGTAAGAATGAGTAATAATGAGAGAAAAAATTGCAGAAAGAAAGAATGCTTTTCTGTAGAAGCTTGCTACGATCAACGTGAACCAAGCGCTTGGTGCATATTGAACAAGAATCAATCATGGACGTAAGCATATTTTAATCTTGAAAATTTATTTTTCGATATGCATTAGAAATTTCAATGCTTGTGTTTAAGATTTCTCAGTAGTACTGAGAAATTCCTTTTTCAGAGATAAAGGTTGCTTTTGCGACGCTAAGTTGCGTTCATGCGTTATTGAAAGAAAGAACAGTGGCAGATTGGAATATTCGTATTGTACGCCTCAAAAAGGTTGGAAGTGTTACAATAGTACAAGCAGTGATGGTGGCAATGGTGGTGACAGGAACGTACATAGCGGTAAAAGTGGTGCTGGAAGAAAATATGATCGTGCAAGAGGTGATTATGTAAAAAGAGAATTTGTTGAAACTGATGGCAAGTAAGTCATTTTTGGCTTTCCTATATTTAGTAAGTCATTGATGAAATGACACTATCGCATTGACATATTGATGGTTACATTTGATGTACATAAATTACCATCATATAAATTGTCCGTAAGAACGAGTAATAATGAGAGAAAAAATTGCAGAAAGAAAGAATGCTTTTCTGTAGAAGCTTGCTACGATCAACGTGAACCAAGAGCTTGGTGCATATTGAACAAGAATCAATCATGGACGTAAGCATATTTTAATTATTCATATAAAAAATTGCTTTTTAATATACATAAGTATTTTCTACGTTTGTGTTTAAGATTTCTCAATAGTACCGAAAAATTTCTATTTCAGACGCAGAGGTTGCTTTTGCGACTCTAAATTGCATTCATGCGTAATCGAAAGAAAAAACAGTGGCAGACTGGAATACTCGTATTGTCTACCTAAAGAAGAATGGAAATGTTCATACAATGATGGAAGAGCACAGAGCCCTGATGGTGGTAAGAGAGATGGTAACAGATGTCGCGGATTTTAATATTGTGAAACTCTAAAATATTATATGAGAGTTGTGAATATGAGTAAGAAATACATTCTATGAAATTTTTTGCAATAATGTTTATTCTTCAGATTCTTTGCTTCCAATCTTATGTTTAAGATGTAAATCTTTTACATATTGCTTGCACAGTAGCAGCTCTTTATTTAGTTGACCTCATTGTTATATCGACAGTTCTTTGTTAGACTGATTACTCTTTCGGCAGTCACCCTTGTTGAATAGGCATTGTGTGTTTTTTACCAAGAACGAGGAGAGTTCAATTTCAATTTTCTCTATCAAGTTATTGTACTATTGCTTCTGTTAATAAAGGAATTTTCTCTTCCTCTATTATCCCACATAGTTACATCTACATCCAACAAATCTCTCTGCAATCAACAACCTCTCCCAAAATAAATTATCAAATCTTCCACGCAAAATTTTGGTGCAACGAGCCGGGACATGTCTGCAAGTATAATATTAAGCGCACGACCGGCAAAAGAAAAATTGAAAGCTCTTCTCAAAGAAGTCCAAGAAATGGATCTAACGCCTTTGGAGCAAATGTTGACCAGAGAAGAAACCCGTCAGCAGCACGAGGTTCGAAAAAGAATTATTGAAAAAAGAATAATGCGTCTCAAGCTGCATATTGGCACACTTGAGAGATAATTAATACTAACCGTTTTTTTTTTTTGGAATTTTTTTCTGAAAATTTCTGAAATTTTAAAATGCTTACATTCACTTGATGAAAGAACGATACAGTATGCAGCAGCGCTTTTTTTTAATATGAAGATAAGCTGTTAGCACATTTAAAAGAGATGGAGAGAGGTTGAAGAAATTTGAAGCGTTAAATGCTGGGGAAAAAACGGGAGAAAAAGAAAGGTAAGTGCCGGAATTTGATGAAGACAAGGTAAAGTGAGGCTTTCCGTTCGATGACATTGTGAGATGTAAGCAATAACAATAAAGATGATTGTAATGTTTCAAAATTGGATGAAATAATCTGTGAACTCGTTACTAGCGGTCTTCTTTTCTTGTTTTTTCTTGTTTTGTCTTAACAAATTGAGGATTTCTTTTTTCCTGTAGTTACTTTCTGTAAAAAAGAGTAAGCTGAAGTACAGTTGTGGAGATACTTGTAATAAGAAAAGAACAAACAATAAAATAGTAAATTCTTCCAAGAAAATAAACATTTATAAGTGATTGAAAAACACACCATTGAATAATTTCCTAATAGCACTAATTTTCAGTTTTAATATCTGAATTTTTGAATTAATGGGAAGAAATAATAATTTGAGTAGAAAATTGGTATAAATTTTTGAATAGCATTTGTTGTACTGAAAAAAAGGAACTTGTAAATTAAGATTAATGTCAAGAAAAAATTCTAAAAATTAGATCATTTATTATGATTATGGAATGAACGTAACGAAACAGTCAATCATTAATCTAAGGATCATAATTTGTTTTCTTAATTAACGTTTTGACCATTTATTTGCTGTTGAGAAACATTAGGTAGTTAATCGTAGTTTATTACATATTCCAGTGGCTATTTTTCTGATTTTTTTTTCATTTTGTTATAAAATTATTACCGTATTATTTTTGATTGTTGTATTGCTTTCTTTAGGCATAATTTTAATTCTCAAAATTCAGTTCTTTTTTTCTAACAATTTAATTCTAAATCAACAAAATTTTTCTTTTTAATTTTAATGTTTTGGCTATTAATAACAACATGCATTTCTTCAATATTCAAATAAAAGATCGATTTCAATTCGAGTGCATTCTTATATTACATCGCAGTAGTCAATACGATCTGTGATCTTTATTGACAGCGAAGGTAATTTTTTAGTTGCATTTAAAACTTTGAAGGTTTTTTCCTTTCTTTTTTTTAGTGCGGCGGACAAAATATCTTTTTTTAATGTAATTGAATATTTTTTGTCTTTTCTTACTCAAATTATCATTCCATTTTTTATGATTAATTTTGAAATTTAAACATCAAAGCTGAAAATCAAAATTTTATTAGGAAGTGCTATGACGTTGTCGCCACAATGGCGAAGCTATGATGTAATGAACAAAGA
>SSBO01000003.1:8634934-8648669 GCA_005281725.1 Wuchereria bancrofti
GAATATGGTAGTGAAAGTCGTGTCGAAGCAGAATATGGTAATGAAAGTCGGGCCGAAGGAAAATATGGCAATGAAAATCGGGCCGAAGGGGAATATGGTAGTGAAAGTCGTGTCGAAGCAGAATATGGTAATGAAAGTCGGGCCGAAGGAAAATATGGCAATGAAAATCGGGCCGAAGGGGAATATGGTAGTGAAAGTCGTGTCGAAGCAGAATATGGTAATGAAAGTCGGGCCGAAGGAGAATATGGTAGTGAAAGTCGTGTCGAAGCAGAATATGGTAATGAAAGTCGGGCCGAAGGAAAATATGGCAATGAAAATCGGGCCGAAGGGGAATATGGTAGTGAAAGTCGTGTCGAAGCAGAATATGGTAATGAAAGTCGGGCCGAAGGAAAATATGGCAATGAAAATCGGGCCGAAGGGGAATATGGTAGTGAAAGTCGTGTCGAAGCAGAATATGGTAATGAAAGTCGGGCCGAAGGAAAATATGGCAATGAAAATCGGGCCGAAGGGGAATATGGTAGTGAAAGTCGTGTCGAAACAGAATATGGTAATGAAAGTCGGGCCGAAGGAAAATATGGCAATCTCAGTCGTAACGGAGGAGAATATAGTAGTGAAAGTCGTGCCGAAGATGTGCGTGGTAAGAGTAGTGTCGGAGATAAATATGACAATAATACTGGTGCTGGAGAAATGTACGGCAGTGAAGTTAATGCTGTAGGCGAATACGGAAGTGACAATAGTGCAAGGAAACAACATGTTGGTGGCAGTAGTACCGAAGGCAAATTCACGGAAGGACGAATTGTTGAAACTGATGGCAAGTAAGTCATTTGGCTTTCCTATATTATCACTAAATATAGGAAAGTAAAGATGTTTATGATTCCTTTCATTGAAGATGTTATACTATTTTATTGAAGTACTGATGCTGCTCTTGATCACTGTAAGCATTAATTGTCTGTAAAATTAAGAAATAATATGAAATAAAAGAGCTCATTCACTTTACTACAAAGATTCTTTGCAGAAGGAAAGAGTGCTTTTCTGCAGAAGGTTGCTACGATCAACGTGAACCAGAAGCTTGGTGCAAACTGAATGAGAATCAGTCATGGATGTAAGTGCATTTTAATGTTGTGAAAATCTATTTTTCGGTATAAATTAGAAATTTCAATTTCTCAATACTACTGAGAAATTCCTTTTTCAGAGATAAAGGTTGCTTTTGCGACGCTAAGTTGCATTCATGCGTTATTGAAAGAAATAACAGTGGTAGGCTGGAATATTCATATTGTGTGCCGGCGGAAGGTTGGAACTGTTTGTAGTATAATCGATGATATACATTCATTCGTTAGGTCTTTCCATTTTACTTCTTTTAACTACAGATATGTGGTACTATTTCTTTTTTTCTTTGATTTTTATTGAATACCGACTAATGTTTTGTATTTTTATGTAAATGTTCAAGAATGACTATTGCAACAAAAGAAATCAGTCATTAGTTCAATTATTAGCTGCAATGATTGCAATAATTGCATTATTGATCAGCAATGTCTAATAAAGATAGTACAAATATCTAATAAACGATTCGCTCAATTTTGAGCAATTAATTCGTAACATATTGCAAGCGAAGTAATTCCATCCATTCTAATTGCATCGTGCATAATTTTTGAATTTTTAAATTTTTTGGTTTGAAAATGCGGTGATAAAATGTTTCTGGCGATTCATAGCATCATAAGAATTATTTGTCCAAAAATAATTTGGTCTTTTATTTCTAAAGGACAAATAATAGTCCTACATAGAAAGAGCTTATTTGATTTTATTAGTGTTCTGATTTTAATATGCGATTGATAATTATGATCAATAAACATTTGAATATTAATAAAAAGTAAATGAAGTGAACAATATGCGTTACTTTCGTTTCAGTGCATGGCATTTTTTTTATTTCAACTATTATAATTATTTTTGTTGCAATTTTAAATTTACGGTATCATCATAAATAGCTCCTATATTAATCATATAATCGTAATAAAAAATATACAAAGATTATTTGTCGGAATTAAAAAGTACAAAATGAGAATTGAACAAAGCTGCTGACGATGATCAAAAAGCGCTTTTTTTGATGATTAAAATAATAACACTGCTCGTTTAAATGTCATAGCATCAATTCTGATCTATATACTAATGTTTGCGACAAAAAAATGTATTTCATTCCGGATATATTATAAAATAATGAAAAAAAAGGAAAGAACATCTTCTAGACTGATATTAATCATAAATAAGTTAAATGTTTTGTGTAATATTAACGTAAATTCATCACAATTGCAGAAGTTTTTCACATTTCTATTGAAATTTTATACTTTAATTCACAGAAAGAAAAAATTAATTGTAAAATTTCTCACAACAGATAAAGCCAAAAAAAGGAAAAGTAAATATCATCTTTATTTTGGGGAAGCTTTCAATTTGATACAGTCGAATAAAATTATTTGATGAAAGTTTTATTCATTCTCTTCGCTTTGGTGAAATTTTCTTTCTTTCTTGAACGTTATAGGACAATTGTAAAAGATTTATCAATAATCCAGTGGGTCTATCAATAATCCGATTTATAAAATATCAATAATTCAAACTTGTTGGAGTTCCGATTTATTTGTTGATCAAAGGATTCACTTATGTATAAATGACAATTCAAATATTTGAGAATTTTATTGGCCACAATAATAGAATAAACAGTTTACATATGTTCATAAAGAGTTTGAATGATTTATAAAACTACTAATTCTATTGGTTATAGAAATAAATATTACAATTGAAATGTTTTTAAATGTAAATTAATTGGATTCTTTATATTTTAACTATTGAAGAAAATATGTTACTTATCTTTCAAATATTACAATTGAAATTTTTTAATTGGATCCTTTGTATTTTAATCATTGAAATAGATATGTTTAATGATTGGAAGCAAAAATGAGACTTGGATAATAATTCATTGCATTATACATTTATAATTCATTTTTTATGTTAATAAATCATTTGAATGAGAGAAATATTTGCAACATAAATATAATTTTATTATTTAGACATATAAATAAAAAATTGTTATGAGTTTTAGGATATTTATGATTTGTAATAAATGAAATAAAGGAACACATTAAAACAAATGGCACAGAGAGATTTTTTTAAAAAAAAATTGCAAAAGGCGAAGTTTTAAAAAAATAACAAAATTAAATGAAAAACTAAAAATAAGAAAACTAGAAAAACTAAGAAATAAATAAAAACATCAAGAAAAAATAAAAAAAAATGGAAAAATGCATCGTAATGTATTTTTTCATTTTGTAAATTGTATGATTTCATTTGTTTTTCTTTTTTATTTTAAATTACAACATTTTTCTCTTTAAACTGATTCATATCAATAGCTCTGAGAAATATAATACATATATATAAATTCCGATCAAGCATTTATCAGTTAAAAGCGGATTAATTATTTTTTTTTTTGCTTTCTTTCGGATTTTATTTCCGGATCACATTATGGATGAAATGAGAATTATTTTTGAATCAGTAAGAGGTGCTATCTATTGAATATGATATGATACTTGAATCGATGACTAAATTGAATTGAACAACGAAAAACTCTTTTGAACTAAAAATGTAAATGCTTTTGAAAATAATAATTGTAAAATTAAAAAAACTTGAAAATATAATTTTTTAATGGGAAATTATCAAGATTTCCGCACAGCAAATTAAAGCGTTTAAAATTTTGTATATGAAATTTGAAATTATTTTCTCAAATTTTGACTATTTTTATGAGATTTCTTACGTTTGTATTTTCTTTTGCTATTTTTTGTTCCTGATGAAATTTACTAATTTGAATGATTTCATATAAAATTCACTTAATCATTTGTTAATTAAAATTTTCTGCTAAAATTAATTTTTCTAGGTTTTGAAAAAACTCCTTCCTCACTACTTTTTGGTAACAAATTAACAATTTACACCTTGCGGAAGCAGTTAAACACTTTTTTAGCAGTTTGAGAAAAAAAATTCATACATTTGTATTCACGCGATTTTGGTTTGATGTAGTTATTTCTAAAATTTTTCTTACAAAAATTCTAACTGATTGTTCGATATTTCAAATTTTCTTGACCAATTTTCTTAAAATATTATTTATTTTTAAAATTTTCCAATTCTTTTTATCTGGAAAATATCTTTTTTTTTGTGAATTTGTTAAAACCATTATAGTCCGTCCATACAGAGAATTGAGGTTAAAATACTACTGGTCGTGCCGGATTAGTCGGAGGGATATTTAGGGACACATCTGTATTACCTGTTGTCATTTTGTTGAAATGAATAAAATTTTATATTTATATTGCGCTGAGTGGCTCATTTACTATTTACCTCAAAATTCATCTTTTGATCAAATTTTGGTGAAATATTCCGATTAAACGCAAAATTTCTGTCGTTTTTTTTTTTCATTAATATTTATTTTGCTTTTTTTTCATTCAAAATAATTAAAAAAAATTCAATTTAATTTGTAAAAAGTTTCCTTTAATCTTTTCGTTATATCATGAAAAAGTTGGTATCAAACGATGGAATAGGTAAATTAGAGTTGAACAATAATTTTATAAGGTCAATTTTTTTTTGCTAAATTAGTAATATTTCTTAATTGGCAATAAAAATTAATTTCCATATTTGCTTCGATTTTCACATAAGCAATTTATTAATTTAACGCAGTTTAAATTTGAATATTTGATTCAATCTTCATATAAGTACTTTTTAATTAATTTAAGCGTGTATATACATTCCTGGAAATTTATTTTTTTTTTTCTTGGAAATTATTTTCAGCGAAATATCTCGCACATCAAATGATTACAAGAGATTTTGGCGCATTTTTAATTGCTATTTTCATCTTGTCATTATTTAAAGGTTTATTTATTTTATTATTTTAAACTATAAACAGAGAAAAAATTAAAATGAAAGAATAAGCTAAAACATATAACCTGTCGTACAATCACACATTCTCATTTTTATGTGCAAATTTTAAATTTTGTTTTTTATAATTTCAAAAATTTATAAAATTAAGCATTTAGATTCTAGTGGCCTAGAATGTTACATTTGTGGTGATGAAAATTTGGATGAAGGCGGTGATTGTCATAAACAATTCCGCTATGATTGTACTAGTTACGCGAAAAATTTTAAACCTACTGAATTAATTTTTTGTCGAACGATGCGAAAACGAGTAAGCAATGGTAAAAATTTTTGCATTATAATTTTACACTTTAAAATTATTCAAGTTGACTAACAACGTTAAATATACTCTAAAATATTTAGAATATTCAGTTATAATGTTAAAATTTTTAAAAAAAAAAACAAAGAAATAACTATAATAAATGTTAAAAAATTAATTAAAAATATAGATTTAATAAATATGAAATACTTAAAATAACAAAGTAATGTTTTAAGAAGTAAGATTTGCACAATATGAGCAATTCTATTATATCAACGAATTAATTATTCTTTGAATTAAACAATATCAAACAATCAATTAATTACTGATAATTTATGCATGTCAGACACTTACACAATTATGACTACTGATAATTTGTATCTAGCAGATATTTAAACAATTATGATTACTAATAATTTTTACCCGTCAGATACTTATACAATATGATTACTGATAATCTGTACCTATCAGATACTTATACAGTTATGATTACTGATAATTTGTACCTGTCAGATACTTATACAATTATGATTACTGATAATTTGTACCTGTCAGATACTTATACAAGTATGATTACTGATAATCTGTGCCTATCAGATTATACAATTATGATTACTAATAATTTGTACCTGTCAGATACTTATACAAGTATGATTACTGATAATTTGTACCTGTCAGATACTTATACAAGTATGATTACTGATAATCTGTGCCTATCAGATTATACAATTATGATTACTGATAATTTGTACCTGTCAGATACTTATACAAGTATGATTACTGATAATCTGTGCCTATCAGATTATACAATTGTGATTACTGATAATTTGTATTTATCAGATACTTATGCAATTATGAAGGAATGTATTAGCGAACAAGATCACTATCGAGTATTTCCACTAAGGCAGTACTCATTTGATGAGGAATGTGATTTCATCGAGGTGGATGGTTATGAGTTAGCATATTGTTTATGCCAGAAAAATTTTTGCAACGCAAAAAATATTATCGATCAGTTCATCGATTTTGAAGAAGTTAGTAAAAAAATTTTATGAATAAATTATTTTGTAAAAAAAAAACAAAAGAGTAAAATATTTCACACTTTACTTCTATCTTTCAAAGAGGCAAAAAAAAGCAAAAATAAAGATTGTCTAATTTTGCATTTGAATAAATTTCATCAACTAATTATTATATTTATGCTAATTCTTGTTTTAGAAATTGTTAAGCTAATTTTATAATCCATTAATAAGCATAAAATTAGAAATATTTAAAAAGAAAAAAAATTAATTTCAGAAACATCCTGAAATTTTTGCTACTACAGCTAATGATGCTATTATTGAAAAGCATAATGAACGATTTCCAGTAACATTGCAAAAATATTCAATGCAATTAAATTATCCACCAATTCAAAATATTCATCGGGTATTTATTGCAACATATATGATTTTAATTATTGTTAGCAAAACTTTTTTCTCAATATTCAATTTTTTAATTTAATCAGAAATCAAAAACTCTTTTTATTTTTATCAAAAATTAATTAGCAGAAACAAAGATTCGTTTTTCATATTTGTTTTTTTTTTTCAGAATGAAATAAACCCTCGTTATGACGCAGCAAAATCTGAACTATCTAATGGACGATCTAATGATAAGATTGATACTGATTACGTAAATGCTTACTTCAAACCACAACAAATATATGATAACTCACGTAAGAGAAATAGCATGTAAACGTGTAGCAAAATATAACTAAATAGTACTTTCACGTAAGAAAATAGAGTAACAAAACATAAAAGTGTTCTCACGTAAAAGAATAGCATAAAAACGTATAAAAAAAAATATAAATAATAGTGAATACAACGATATTATCGAAATATTGTTTTGAAGTTATTGCTGAAATAACGCAAATTAAAATCAGATCAAATGAACATTTGAGAAAAAATAAAAAATTGCTTAAAAATTTTTTAATTTGACAAGCGAAATTTTCAGGATTATCTTATCAAATGTCAAGTTTTCCATTAAAACAAAATTATGAGCCAACAATATTTACTGGTAATATTACAACGAATATTTCATCCATACAAAATAGACATCGGTTAATTATTTTTACTACTCGTTTAACAAATGCTATTTTATAATTTCTATTTTGTATTTAAAAAAAACTTGTAATTGAAAAAATTGTAATTTAATTTATAATTCCTATAATTTAAGAAACTCATAATTTAAAAAAGACTTGTAATTTTTAAATTTACAATTTTTATAATAAAAAAAATTTATTTTTGAAAAAAAGTTTTTCTATTATATGCAAATTTTAGTGAGGGAATGATTGGAACTACTGGAAAATTGACGACATCTGAGTCAAAATTATTTGGAGTTAAACAACAAAATGCTGTTAGTTGATACTATAATTAATTTCTTTCAAATATTATTTAAATTTGCTTAGTAGTAAATGCAAAAAAAAAGAAAGAATGAAAATGAAAACTTAAAACAAATATGAAAAATAATGAAAATCTCAAAATTAGATTTGGAAAAAAAGAAATTGAAAAGCGTAATTTTACACATATTTGCAATGAATTTTTTAAACGAAGCAAATATGAATGAAATTTTAAAATTTTAATTATATTTCAAAAGTTTTTTTTTTTAGGATACAAATGAAAATTATTGCTATAATTGTGTGGAAAAATTAAATGATCCAACAGAGGATTGTTTAGATGTAACAATTGTTCAATGTCCCATTTCAAAAATAAGTGGACGCAGTCAAATGTGTATCACCAAACAATCACGCATTGCAGATGATAGTTGCGATTTTAATTTTTTCGATTTAATTTTTTTTTTTTTTTGGATTTTAATTTAATTTTACATTATACACTTATTGCAAAAATTATACCGTTATCGTTATAGAAAACTGCTATATTACAATGAATTATACAAGAATCCATTGAAGTATAAATTAAAGGCTTTCAAATTATGATTTCAATAGAAATTTAAAATTTTTGAATGAAATTTTAAGGTTGTATTAAATCAAATCTTTTCTATTAATTCAATCTTTTTTTTCTCCTTCTTTTTTAATGAAAAAAAAAAATGAAAATTTTTGCAATTTATTTTAGCATATTCTTTTGATCATTATTTTTCATAAATATATTTATTTTATAGTATGCATATTATTTGTCTTTTTTTTAAAATTATATTTTATGCTCTTTCAAAAATTAAAACAAAATTATGAGCCAACAATATTTACTGGTAATATTACAACGAATATTTCATCCATACAAAATAGACATCGGTTAATTATTTTTACTACTCGTTTAACAAATGCTATTTTATAATTTCTATTTTGTATTAAAAAAAAACTTGTAATTGAAAAAATTGTAATTTAATTTATAATTCCTATAATTTAAAAAAGATTTATAATTTTTAAATTTACAATTTTTATAATATTTTTTTACAAAATTTTTTTTTTTTTTATTTTAAATTTACAAATTTTTTTTTTATAAATTATATTTTATGCTCTTTCAAAAATTTTAAATGTTTTTTTTTCTTTTTGTTTTCTTTTTTAGATTTATATAAGTTGGAAAAACGATGTAGCACGGATAATGAGGAAAATGCAGTAATATTTGATGAAATAACAGAAGGAAAGATTGCTTGTGTGAGAACATTAGATGCTTCAGTAGCTTATTGTTTATGCATTGGATATTATTGCAATAAAGATAGTTTGTTGATACAAGCCGAAAAATTAGACCAAAGTCAAAGGTTAATCATATTAAAATTATTATAATAAATAAAATTTTTCGTTTTTTTTTTTTTTTTTGTTGCTGATAATAAAAATTACGATTGTGTTATTAAACTCATATCAAATTTACATAATTTAAAATTGAAAATACAATTTAAATAAAACTTAAAATTTATCTTTTGTTTCCTTTTTCAAATATGGCAATTTATTATTCGTAATTTTTATTAGTTATTGCAATATTATATCGTTATTTCACCATCAAAATTGATCATTGCTATTAGTTAGTTATTTTATCATTCAAAACGATCATCTTATCATAATTATCAGTATTACGCTGTCATTATTTTATTATTAAATCGAACGTTTCTCTTTCTTTTGGTATAATATTGGTTATTACAATTATTACCATATTATTTTATCATTATTCTACCATCCAAAGTAATTATTATCAGTGTTATTACAATTATCACAATACTACTTTATCATATATTTTTATATTATTAACCCAAACTTTAATTTTTTTTTTTTTTGATATAATAATAATCATTATGATGATTATTATTATAACTATCTATTACTATGATTTTAAATATTAAAAAATATAATTTGCACAGTTTTTTTTTCTTTTTTTAAACACTACAATCATATTTTGTAGTGACGATGAAAGTCATTCGTTGAAGAATTCGATATTCAATGAAAATACCAATTCGATTATTTCTTCAACCATTATGCAATCTCAAATTGTTGCAAATAATGTAAGCTAAAAATAAATATTTTTATTCAAAAAAAAAAAAATACAAAAAATATTAAAAAATATTAAAATAATGTTAAAATTTAAACAAATAGGCAAGAATTTCCATTTTATTTTCAGCCTATGCAACTTTCAACAATGTCATCGTTGCAAAATTTATTGAACAAGACGAATGCACAGTAAATTATTTTATTAAAATTAGAAAAATAAATTTGCATTAAAAAATTTAACACCCAAAATTAAATTAATGCGTTTAATGCAAAAAAAAATTTTTTTAAGTGATTTGATTGTTTCATAACAATCAAATCACTTAAATTATTAAATCACTTAAATTTTTCAATTATTAAAAGATTTACAACTTATAAATAATATGATTTAAAAGAGAAAAAAAAGTATTTAAAATACTTAATTTTCTTTAAATAAATTTCTTTCTTTTCTTTTTTCGTTGTTATGGAATAAAAAAGAAGAAAAACTATAACATTAAAAGTTTTTAAAAAAAAAAAATTTCAGGATATTTGATGAAATGAGCAAATTGAAATATCTAAAAGATAATATTATCGTAAGTGATATTGCATCAAAAAATTTATTCCTATCACCTATTACAATCATAATCATTATGTTATCATTTTTATCCTCTTGAATAAAGTCATTTTATTGATATATTTTTGTGTTCAACAAAGAATTGATTTGACAGAGCAAAGATCAGAAATGAGAAGAAAGAAATTTGTGGAAAAAATAAAACATATTTTAAATGGTAATATTTCTAAACTTCTGTTTTATATTAATAATTTAAACGGTATCTTTTTTAATTACTATTTATTTTACGTATTTACAATTATCAAAATATAAATTTCATCATTGATTAACGTCAAATGTAGGAATCTTTATTTATTCTGTTTACTTTTTTTTTTCGATTAAATATAAATTTTTCTTGTGTTTTTGAGTATTTGGCAATATTACACTTTTTTATGTACCTAATTATATGATTTTTTATATTTTTTTATAGTGATAAATTTTTTTGGTTTTCAATATAATATGTATTTGATATCATAATATGTCATATTGCTTATCAATTTCTTAACATATCACACAATTTGATAATTCAACATTTTCATTTTTGTAAAAATAATAATTATCATTTCATTTATTTGTTGTTGTTATTTGACATTTGAAATATAAATGCAATTATCATTTCTTTAATTTATGCAGGAAAAAATTTTTTTTTATTACATATTAAAATATTTGAGCAAAATTTTTTTTTGTTTTTTCTCTTTTTTTTTCTTTTTTTTTTTTATTTCTCGTTCATTAATTCAGTCATTCCTCTCATTTTTTACTTTGTTTTATAATTTTATTTCTATTTCATTTTATTACAAAAATAAAAACAATAATAATAATAATTATAAAATATAAATTGATTTTTGGTATAAACTAAAGAAAATACAAAAATTAGTTCCGGGTTTGATAAGAGTTTTTACACGATGCGCGCTCATTGCTAACAAACATTTAGCATTCTGTTTGCAAACATTTCAATAACAATGAATCAATCGGTGGGTACGTACCATTCATTCAATTTCGATTCACTTTTTTCAAATCTCATCATTTATCCTGAATTGATGATGAATGCAAAATTCTATCGGCTAATCATGATCCCTATTTTATAACTTTTTTTTTTTTTTTTACAGTTATCATTTTATTTAGCAAATTACAAAAAAATTCATTTTAATTCATGCGAATTAATCTAGTACTACAAAATTAGCACAATGTTAACACCGTAATTGTTGTTTTGGAATTTTACAGTTATTATTTTAATTAGCAAATTACAAACAGTTAGTCTGGTATTATCATTTTAATTCATGCAAATTAATCTAGCCACAAAATTAGTACAATGTTAGCAGCTTAATTAGCAAATTACAAACAATTAGCCTAGTATTATCAACTTAATTCTAGTGTTGCAAAATTAGCCCAATGTTACTACCTTAATTTGTTATTTCATAATTTTACGCTTCTCGTCTTAATTAGCAAATTACAAGAAATTAGCCTAGTATTATCATTTTAATTCTAGTGTTGCAAAATTAGCCCAGTGTTAACACCCCAATTTGTTATTCCATAATTCCACAGTTATTGTTTTAATTAGCAAATTGCAAAAAATTAGCCTAGTATTATCATCTTAATTTTAGTGCTACAAAATTAGCCCAATGTCAACTGCCTAATTTGTTATTTCATAATTTTACAGTTATCATTTTATTTAGTGAATACAAGAATTAGCTTAGTGTTACAATTCTGTAATTTTATAGTTATAATTTAATATTTTTTTCCATATAAATATGAAAAATATCATCTGTCATCTTCTCATTTGAATTTTCATAGTAATTGGATTATTTTCAAAAAAAAAGTAAAAGAAAATTTTTGAAAACATTTCTTATTTATCCGTTTTGAGTAAAAAAAACAGGAAGCTTTCATTCAAAAATATGTAATTCTTTTTAGAAAATTATTATTTTTTCTTTTTTTTTTTTTTAATGAAAATTGTTGACAGATTAATTTTAACCAAATTTATTTCCCTATTTTTCTGCCTAAATTATCATAATGATAGATAATATTTGAATGAATTTGAATAAATAGTAATTACATGTTGATATTAATTACATCGTAATTACAAGTACTTTCTTTTTAGATTCAATAATAAATCTTCTAAATTATATAAATTTTCATCCGTGTCACATGTTTGTTGTTGATAATTGATAACAACAATAATAATATTATTAAGAATAATAATAATGAAAAATTTTCAGCATAGTTTAATAATTTCAAGCAAAACGTGACGTTTATATAAATTTAGCAAAACAAAAAATTTTTTTTATACTTAAAATTTTGTTTGTAACATAAAAATGTATGCATCAATATTTGAATGTAAATGAAAAGAGAACATTTGTAAAAATATTTAGAAAAGGTAATAAAACAAAGTGCTATTTACTCTTTCTTTTTTTTTTACAAAAAAAAAAACGAAAAAAACACTCAACGATTTTTCATCATTGTTGTTTACAATTTTTTTTTTTTTTATTTATATCATAGAGATGATTTAGAAGAAAAGAGTGGAAAATTTTTATTTAACACATTATTGTCTTAGTAATATTAATATTTCTAAAATAAAACTATAAATAACACTTATTAATAATATTTCCCATCAATTTTTTCATCTTCAAAATACATCTAGAAAAAATTTTTAATCCTTATTTTTTAAAAAATTTAACAAAATGCAAGAATTTAACTTTTAATCATATTGTTTAGAGATTGTATAAATTTGCTTTCAATTTATTCATTGTAAATTTAACAAAAATTCTAGTGGAAAATAAGCAAATAAATAATTTGATTAATTATTTGAATAAATATCACAAAATCCAATTACACAAAAAATTGACTTTATGCAATTTGAAAATTTAAAAAAGCAAATATTTCTATTTTAGATCTAAATTCAAAGCATTTTTTTTTTTATTTTATAATCTATGAGTTTCTTTTTTCGTCGAAAAATCTTTAAATTTGATAACATATCCATTGCCGTAAGTGTAAATTTCGAATCTCATAAAATTTTTTTTTTTTTTTTTTAAATTTCGGAATCAATTCTTTTTTTCAGTTGTGAAATCTAAGTATATTTCTTTGATATATTATAACCAATTCAAACAATCATTTGTGATATTATTTATGAGTATTAGTTCTGTTTAGCATCAAAATGATAGATGAAATATTAGAAAGTAATTGAAATTATAAGAGTTATTAGTTAAAAAATATATTTAAATTTCACAACTAACCTAATTTTTTCGTCCATTTCCATTTTTACTAAATTTCAATGAATGAAAATAATTTTCATAATATATCCTACATTTTTGAATGATATTTTATCCTACATTTGACGATTTCTTATTTTATAAGACATATCGATATTTTGAAAAATTTATCCTGATTATCGATATTTTAAAGATAAAATATATATTTTAAATTTAAAAGATTTCATATATATTTTAAAATTTAAAAGAGATATATTTTACTTATACATTTTAAAATAAATTTT
>SSBO01000003.1:8664478-8677549 GCA_005281725.1 Wuchereria bancrofti
AGGTAACAATCTATAGTCAATTTAATTTTTTATTGTATTTTATTATTTCATTTTATTTTTACATGTTGAAAATAATTCAGTTAAATATATCTTTCTCATCTATTTTAATAGTTTTTTGCTCAAATACTCATTCATTTATTAATTTTTAAATTATATTTTAATCAAATACTATATATTTCAGATTAAAAAAAAAAGAAAGAAATTAATTTAATCAAATTAGTTACTCAAACCGTGAATAATTCAATAAAATAACAAATAATTTCATTCAAAATGTGAAAAAGAAAGCAAGCATATCTACTTTTCAAATTTCTTTTAATTTACTAAATATTATTAATCATTCAGTAATGGATTATTTTATTTTTAATTAAAATTCAATTTTTTAAATAAACTTTTAACACAGTTATATATATAGTCATACATACGAATATGAAATTAAATTTCAATTTATTTATTTATGCTGTTTGCATCTTTTTGCTTGTGGAAAAAAGAAGCGAAATAATTCTTTATTGATTTAATTAATTTATTTATTTATTTCTCTTAGCAAATCTTTCTTAAGTGATTTCTCTGTTTTTACATCTGCAATATTCAAAATTATTTAATTACAATTAAAAGTTAATTATTATTGAATAGTTTTCCCTTTATAGCTTCAATTGTTTTCCTCGAAAATAGCAAATTGTCAAAAAATTATTGCGCTAATTTAATTCTTTTTAAAACTTTTTATCAGTTTTTCTCTTTTTTTTCTAGTTTTCAAACAATTACATTTATTTGTTTGTTTATTTATTCATTTACTTATTTATTTGTTTATTTATTTGTTCGCTTATTCTTATGTCTTAGTAAACAGATAGGATTTAAGTCAAAAATCCGAAATTACTTTTCATCATAAACAAATAAAACTATAATTTGTAGCAAAGAAGGAGAAAAAAAAAATTCCTAATATTTGTAAGCAATCGCATAAAAAAAATAAATAAATAAAAATAAAAAAAAAAGAATTTTGATAAGTCATCAATTAAATTAAAATATTTTTCATCAATTAAAATAAATGAACAAAAACAAAAAATAAAATAAAACTGAAATTTTTATTCAACGTTTCATGATATAATACGATTAATAAGATAATATTTTAAAATAATTAACAAAACAAAAAAAAAAAATATTAATGATTTTTTTCTTTTTCGATTAATATTTAAAAAAATTATGGCAGTAACAAAAACAGTTTAATTCTTAAAAAGCAAAAAAAAGAAAAAAAATCAATTTATTCTGTTTACTTAGTACCAATAATAAATTGATATTATACATTGACAATATTTATTTAAATAATATATGAATAGAAAAAAAAAGAAAAGAAAATGGAAAAAGAGAAAAAAAAAAGAATATTTGAATCATTGATCGATGTAACAATAATTTTATTTAAATATTTTTATTTTTATAAAAATTGATTTTCATATATTTATATATGTTAGCAGTAGGCTTAATAATAAATAGAAAATGTAAAGCTGTTTTTAGCTTTTTTTTTTAATCTTCCATCCTTATTTTATTTAAAAAATAAAAAATAAAAAACAATTAGATAATTCAATATAAAATAAAAATCAAAAGACTATTAGCTAATTTGATATGAAATAAAAATCTATTAGCTAATTTAATATAAAATAAAATATTGACGAATGAAAATTAAGCTAAAAATTTGAAAATGATTTTGCAATTATTATTTTGTAATTTGTGCGAAAGAAAAATAAGCATAAAAAAAATGTATATGATNGCTAATTTGATATGAAATAAAAATCTATTAGCTAATTTAATATAAAATAAAATATTGACGAATGAAAATTAAGCTAAAAATTTGAAAATGATTTTGCAATTATTATTTTGTAATTTGTGCGAAAGAAAAATAAGCATAAAAAAAATGTATATGATAATGATCATTGATTAATTTAGCTTATTGATAAATGATTAAATGATAGTGTAACTCTTTTTTGAAATTATTAAGATATGTGAATGCAAAATATTATTTATATTACTATTACTATTGATAATGAAATTAATAATTACTTTTGATAATTTATAAAAGATATGAAAATATATAAAAATATTTTGTTTATGAAAAAAAGAATGGAAGAATTAAATACTCAAATAGAATCGCTGATTTTTCAATTATCAAAAATGTTTAGTTATCTTGTTTTATCAAATTTGATTTGTAGCTGAAATTTTTTTTTAAGATTTGTAGCCGAAATTTAATTTAAAAAAAAAATTTAAGATTTGTAGCTGAAATTTAATTTTAAAATTTGTAAGCTAAGATTTAAAAAAAATTTTTTTTTGACTCTTTAATTTACTCTTAAGTAATAGATTAGCATAAATTTTTTGCTGTTTTTTCAATTATAAATTATTATCTTTGCAATTTAACTGTCATAAAAATATGTTAAATCTTAATTAAAAAAGCAAAAACATTAAAAGAACTTAATATCATTACCATTTTGAGTATTCAAGTACGTGTAATAGAGGATAAAAGTGAAAAAGCGAGAATAAAATGGAAATTAATTAAGTTAACTCATTCTTAAAAGAAGTAAAAAGTTAAAGTTTTCTCATTAAATTGATTAAAATTCTTTATATTAATTTATTAAAATTAATTAAATTAGTAGAAATAGTAGTGTAATAATTGTTATTTATTCCCATTTTTTAAAAAGAATTAGCAATTAATTATTTTCTTTCATTATTATAATATATTTATAATTGAATAAAATATTCAAATCAAACTAAAAATTAGCAATTTTTTTTTCCTTTTTAAACATTATTTTCATTTACCATTCTTCAATTCATTTTTTTAAAAATTTTAGTATTTTTTTTTATTTCTAACTTAATCCTATTGCAAAAATAATTTTCATTTATGTTTTCAATTATATTTTAAATTCCAATTTTACTCATTTCATTTTTTTTTTTTTTGTTTTTCTGCTAAATATTTTTAAAAGAACATCGATTATGAATGAAATTTTTTCTATTTGAGAAAGAATATTTTGATACTCAAATGGATCATATAATGAATTTAAAATTGAAATGATAAATGCTATTACGAAACAATTAGGTTTAAATAATTAATTGCAATTTAAATGTCAATTTGTAAAAGAAATTAATATATTTAAAGATTATTAAGGCTCTTTTATTTGCCATTAAGGCTGTTTGTGTCTTTCTTTTTTGTTTCATAAATTTTGCTTTTAAAATTGTTCAATTTATTACTTCTCATTATACTTAAAATACTTTTCCTTGTTTACTATTTAATCATTGACTGAAGCATTTTCTCAATTATATCATTATTCATTTATGATAAATTTTAAAAAATAAATATGATTTTTAACAATAATAAGTTTTTAAGTTTACATTAAGGTTAAATTTAATTTTAATTAGGTAGCACAAAAGGACAGAATTTGAACCCATTTTGCCATTTATTTTAGAAAATTTTGAAAAATAATAAAACCAACAATTAATTAGTTTACTAAAAAAGTTTTATCAACTAGATAGCACAAAGATCAAATTCCATATGAGCTAATTAATTCGAAAGTTAGCTTTAAGAATCATTTATACGCTGTTATCACCCACGTATCACCACCTACGTAGTTCAACAAATGCTATCACTTTATTCTTTTTTTTTTCAAATATCTTCATTTATTTTTTTTATTTCATCTTTTTATGGATAAGCTTTGGATTTTATTTAAATTTCATTTCAAATTTAATAATGCATCTAATTAAAACCATCTCTTTCTATGATATATTTTTGTTTTTTTTAATAGTTTTTGCTTATAATTTTGCTCCTTCCTTTTCTCATTTATTGCTTCTTATATGTTTTTTTTAATGACTTTAAATTTTAATTTCTATTTTTCATTATTGTTAATATTTTCAATGATTTTTGTCTTTTCCAATTTGATTTCTTTTCTTTCAACATCCAACAAATTTTAATATTTTTTTTTTTTTTGAAAATTATTTTTTAAATTATTAGCAAAAAGAAAAGAAAAAAATGATAAAATTACTGATGAATAAAGATAGCATATGATATAAATATGCAAATTAAACTTAATTAATGTACTAATTTTTGATTTTTAAATTAGAATTTTATTATAGTATATACATATAGGTGTAAAATTCAAATAGTATTTGTTCAATTTTTACGATTCGAACAAAACGCATTGGAAGTAATAATAAGAAATTGTGTCGTTTTTTTTTTTTTTTCTTCTTTTTTCCTATTTTCGGTCACTTTATAACCATAGCAACCAATAAATAGATAAATCATAAGTTAGAAAGAATTATTCAATGTTAGCTTTTTTCATTAAATTTTTATTTCTAACTTTGCTTGCAATTTTAATCAAAAAAAAAAAAAAAGAAAAAGTTTACTATAATTTATTTGGCTAATTAAAAATAATTTACTGTTTTGATTTAGAGTAAATTTAAAATTTAATACTTGGAAAAGATATTTGAGAACAAAAAAAAAAAAAAGAACTGTAATAAAAGTAGCAATATTTAAATTAAACGAAAAGATTTGAATAATTACAATATCAATATTAAAGAGTGAAATATCATTAATAAATGTAATTATTTAAAATTGTTTTCCTTTTTTTTTCTAGAAAAATGGACATTACAAATGATTGCAATTAGTTGCAATTTATTCAAATGAATTCTATAAATTTTCAGTATTACTTTAATTTTTATTAATAAAATTGGTTACACTGTTATTCTTATTGATATTACTATAATTGATTTATTACTATTACTCTAAATGCAGTAAAATTAGCTAATAAAACAATAATAACAACTGCTATTACTACTATTATCACTATTCTATCACAATTATTATCATTGTTATCGTTATTATTATTTTTGCTATTATTTACTACTGCAATAATCTTTGATAATTTTGTGAAAAATTATTGCTTTATTGGATTATTACTGCATATTTTTGTCTAAAAACAAGGAAAAAAGAAGGAAACAAAAAGTGAAAATCAAAAAGAAAGAAAAAAATAAGATTAATTTCAACAAATTTTTTATTAAAACTTGTGAAATTAAAAATTTTTCAAATTATAAATGCGACGGTTCAAAAATTTATGCTCATCATCATACGAATTTTGCAATGATTTATTTCATACAACACGAGGTTTGTTTATTTACATACATTATTTTTTTTTTTTTTTTAATTTAAAAATGTTAATTAATTCTCTTTTTTTTTAAAATAATGGATGGTTGCTATTATTCTACTTTATAATTATTTTTTTAAATGTATTTATTACTGATTAATTTTGATTCAATGAACAAAGCATTCAATTTGTTCAATATATAGTTATTATTATTTAGTAATTAATTACTAATAATGATATTTTACAATGATTTTATTGTGATTTCTTCTCATCGATACTATTCTGATACATTCCCATTACTATTATTCTAATTCTTTCCCACTAATAATATTTAAATTTGTTCTGACTGACATACTATTGTGAATCAGATTCCTTTTTTTTACCGATGTTACACCGATTTGGATTCTTTTTCACCGTTAACTACTCGGATTCAGTACGATTCAGATTCCTTTCCATTAATACTACTACAATTCAGATTCCTTTATATTAACATCCTTCAAATTCTTTTTCACGTTATTACTCCGATTCCGATTCTTCCCACTAATACTACTCAGATTTCGATTCTTCCCACTAATACTACTCCGATTCCGATTCTTTCCCACTAATACTACTCTGATTCCGATTCTTCCCACTAATACTACTCAGATTCCGATTCTTCCCAATAATACTGCTCAGATTCCGATTCTTCCAACTAATACTACTCCGATTCCGATTCTTCCCACTAATACTACTCCGATTCCGATTCTTTCCCACTAATACTACTCTGATTTCGATTCTTCCCACTAATACTACTCCGATTCCGATTCTTTTCCATTAATACTACTCCGATTCCGATTCTGCCCACTAATACTACTCCGATTCCGATTCTTCCCACTAATACTGCTCAGATTCCGATTCCTTTGCATTAATATTATTCGGATTCTGTCCTATCAATGCTAACATTTATTGTCATTTTAAAAACTATCAATGCAAATAACATTAGAAATTGTTGATAATCAGTATAATATGCTTGAGCTAATCTATTCAGTAAAAGAAATTAGTAAATCATTTATCGATCATAAATTGGTTAATGGAATTGCAATATTTGCTGAATTGTTTAGACAATATTTCATCGAGAAATTTCTGATCTTCTCAGCTGTTTACTTGATACAAATACGATCAGCAATTTAATTTCTTTCTTCCTTTTTTTTGGACTCTTTTGTGTTTTTATCATACATTAACTTATAATCAAATGGTTAACAATCAAATATTTAGTATATTTTTTTAAGTAAAATATTTAGTAGTATTTAAAATATATTTAAGGTATTTAGTATTTTTTTAAAGTAAATTGTCAGTTGAAACAATTCAATGTTTTATAAAAAAAGTAAGACAAGAAGAAACGAAGAGAAAAAGTGACAAAGAGTAAAAAAATAAAAAAAAAGTGAGATCAGTGTTTCTTAAATAGTTATCACTTATTTATAAATGATAAAACGTATTGAAGTGAAATTCGATAAAATTAACGAATTTTTTCTTTTTCAATAAACTCTTGAGATGAGTTTGCAATTGAGAATTTCTATGATAATAGCTCTGGAAATGATGTGACATTCCATTAACAGGAAAAGTATATCATCATTTTATTGTGATGATAGTTGTGCTAATGATTGTTGCTAAAATGTTTTTGATTCTTGTTGATATGCTGGATGTAATGATTCTCGAGATGACTTTAATTAAAATTGATGCTGAGATATTTGCTGACAAATAAATTATCTGCAGTGATAATCTCGTAATAAAATCAATTAAATTTTTTTAATTGAACTTTATGAAAATTAATATAATATTCAATGGTCACAAGCATGCAAAATAGTAATCTTTGATGAGAATTATTGTTGCTTTCAAATTTACAATAATCAAAAGAAATTATTTCATACAATTAGGACAATAAAATGTGAAATTTATTGACTGTTATTTTATAATTTAACTTTTGAATCAAAAAAAAAAGAGTATAGGCATAATTATCATTATCATCATCATTTATCATCAGTCATCATCCATCATCATTATCATCACCATCATCATATCATCATCGACATCATTATCATTATTATCCATCATCATCATTATCATTATTACTATACATCATTACCTATCATCATCCACCATAATCAACGCCGTCATCATGAACACCGACCATCACCGCTATCATCATTATTATCCATCATCATCGCCATCATCATCATCATCATCATCATTATTATTATTATCCATCATCATCGCCATCATCATCATCATCATTATTATCCATCATCATCGCCATCATCATCATCATCATTATTATCCATCATCATCGCCATCATTATCATCATCATTATTATCCATCATCATCGCCATCATCATCATCATCATTATTATCCATCATCCTCGCCATCATCATCATCATTATTATTATCCATCATCATCGCCATCATCATCATCATCATTATTATCCATCATCATCGCCATCATCATCATCATCATCGCTAACTGATTCATCGAACTTATGTAATTTTGGGTTTGTCAACTGCGTCAACGACATGATCAATAATACTCCTCAGTGGATGGATGCAATGGTGAAGAAAGAAAGATGTGGAGTGTCGAGAAATTATTTACGAATGAATTTGCAAATAAGCGTGTCTCGTCCCTGCGACATATATAAATATACACATACACATACATACGCCCACGTACATACACATATATTACATACACATACATACATACACGCGTATACGCACACGCACATATACGCATGAGCATATTGTTGCGGTTACAATTTTGTATATATATATTTTATTTGAATAAAACGAAAAAAAAAACGTTTTTAAATTTTTTGAAAATTTTAGAAATTACAATTTGTTGAGAAATTATTTATGCTATTATTTAAATATGATAATACAATTCGAATTTAAATTCGGTAAAATACAATTACATAAATAGGAATATTTTTTAAAAAAAAAATTTGCCCACTTTTTTTTATCCATTACCGACTATTAATATCGTAATTTTTTCAATTTCTAATTCTTTTTTTCTTCTCTTTTTCATCCTTTTTTTTTTTGTAAATTTCGATCATCAACTCTATCAACATTACAATATCAATTGATAATAGCAGTAGTAATAGATAGATGTATATAAAGATGGGACAACTGGTGGGTTTGTCAGGGATAGGGGACAAAAAAGGAGACAATTCAATCTTAAAAAATGTTGAAGTGGAAATGAAGGAAGAGAGAGAGAAAGGGAGATGATGAAGGGAGAGAGAAGGACATAACGGATGAAATTGGACAGAACGATGCGATGATTAAGTGCATTTACTAGAATTTCTTCAACTCTTTTCTTCTTTATTTCAATGTTATTTCAATTTTATACCAATTCATTTCATACTTTCTCCATCATTATCTTTCTTTTTTTCTTCCCCTAATTAGTTAATTTAAACTTAAAATTATTAGAATGAGAGAGGAAAAAAGAATACAAAAACACTAGTTTTTATTTTACTATTATTACAATATTACCATCAATAATATTTTCTAATAATTATCTACCTTTATCATACATTTTTCTGATTAATATCAAATGGACAATTCTTTTTTTTCCCCTCTTCCCAATTAAAATTTTTAATTAGTGTCTGGTAATCCTGCTATTTAATTTGTCATGTAAATTTAATTCTAAGATACATTTACTTTCTTTTTTTAGCACAATTCAAAATTATTAATTTTTTATTAGATTATAAATTAATCATTTTGGCTTATTACATTTTGCTTGTTAGGAATTTTAAATGTAAAGTTATTTGTCTGATATTTTTTTTTCCAGTGCTCAAAAGTAATGTCATTTTTTTTTTTCACTTAAGACACATAAAAGTAACGTCATTTTGTTCGGTTATAATAATATCTTTGAAAAAAAAAAAATTAATAATAATCGTTCAGTGCATTTTCTTATCTATTTAATGTGATAAAAGAAAGAATTTTGTTCGATACATTCCTTTGAAAATTACTAATTTTAGTCCTAAAAATATTTTTTTTTGGTCTATTTTTGATAATTATAATATTTGCTAATTCTTTTTTCTCTTTTTTATTGTTTTTCTCAAAAAGTTATTCTTAAAATGTTTTGCTAATTCTTTTAAAATAAACTAAAAATCACATCAATTTATTTATTCATTTCATTCAAAAATCATTCCAATAATCATCATTCAATTCTTTGTTTGATTAGAATTGCCAAATGCAAATCATAACAAAAATTTGAAAAAGTATTCATCTATTTGCTAGAACAGATGAATGATATATTAATGCACTTTCTCAAGTCAATAAGCAAATAAAATTTTGGAAATAAAAAATAGAAATAATTTTTAGCATTATTTTTTTGATAATTTTTTTTCTATTTTTAAGAAAAAATAAATCTAAGCTAAATTATTGCGATTGAAGTGAAATAGAACAAATTAATAATAATAATAATAATAATAAAATAATAATAATAGTAATGATAATAATATAATAATAATAGCAAGGATAATATAATAATAATAATGATAATAATAATAATAGTAATGATAATAATGTAATAATAATAGTATAATATAATAATAATAGTAATGATAATAATAATAATAGTAATGATAATAATAGTAATGGCAATAATAATAATAGTAATGATAATAATATAATAATAATAATAGTAATGATAATAATATAATAATAATAATAATAATAATAATAATGTAGTATCAGTAACAATTATTGATAATGTCAGTGATACTTTTTAGAGAACATTTATTAGATAGATTAAAATTTAGTGTCATAAATTATATTTCTATTGACATGTGATTATTTCAAAGAATTTCTAATATCAACTTTAGCTGTTTTTTTTCGTCTTTTTTCTTTTGTTGTTGAAAATGACATTGCAGTAATTAACTAATGAGTGAGCGAAAGGAAAAAGGTTAACATTTACTCTCTTTTTGTGTTTTTTTTTTTTTTAAACGAACCTGTTTATTTCTTTTTACTTTTCTTTTTTGTCACACATCCTAAAATGCTATCGTTGACGTCGTCATTATGCATATTTAATAATTTAGTGTAACGTATACTAATTAAAATAACTATTATAAATTGATGTGTGATGAAATTATCCAGAAGATGAGAAAAGGATTATTCATGATTTTTTCTCATATCATCTTTGGTTTATATTATTTGATTATATTTAATAGATATTTTTTAATATTATAATGAAAACCGAAAAGGCAAAAAGAAAAAGCAGGGAGTAAATTGACGAATTAAATTAGGGACAAAGTAAATGTTGAAAGGTTTAGGTTAATTGAATGTAATGCTTCTAATTAATTAATTAATTAATTAATATATTGTTTCAGAAAAAAGAACTAGAAGAAAATTATATGACTAAGCTTAAAAGTAATAATAAATTTCAATAGAATTTTCATATGTGAATTCAAGGCTATCATTATATTAAATTGTTTCTCTCTTTTTTTTCTATTTTATTTTTCATTAATAATTATAATTTATCTTTAAATAATCTTCTTGTTATAGCTAAAACTATCATATTGAAATAATTTAATTATAATTCAGTTAATATATTATAATAGCTTATCAATTATTCCATTTATTTTATCATTATCGAATAACTAAAATAAAAAAAGAGCAAAAGAAAAACAAACAGTTTAAAATTTCATTAACTTGTAATTTAAGCTTTTTCCTCTTTAGTGTTTTTCATTTCTCTCTTTTCTTTTTTAATTTTTTACTATTTGTTGTTTTTGTTTCTTTCTCACTTTTTTTTCAAAAAAAAAAAAATAGCTGTAAATTTATATTTTCAGAAAAAAAAGTGACCTATTAGTTATAACTATATATTTAATTTTTGATATTTTTATTTTTTCTATTTTTTTTTTTTTTTTTTGTTTTTTTCCTAGCAGAAAATCTGGGAAACTTCGAATGATTTTTTTTCTTTTTTTTNTTTTTTTTGAAAGGAAAATAAGGAAGAGACAGAGAAAGAGGATGTGTATGTCTGAAGGAATAAAGTAAGATGGGTGGGAAAAAAAGTTGAAAGGAAATTGAGGTGAAAATAAAAATGTCATTCATAAATATAATTTATTTCGAGTATTTCACTCTTTCCTCTTTTTTTTTTTTGTTCCTTCCTTTTGAAATGATAGTAATTGCTTTTTCTTAGTTTGCAAGTTTGTTTGTAATGCGTTAAGCAATTGATGCATCGTTTTTTTTTTTTTCTTTTTTAAATCATGTATAAATGAAATGCTTGCATTTTTCTTTTTAATATTATACCAATTTTATTACAAGAAAAAAAAAGGAATGAAAGAATTAAAATTAAATAAAATTATAAAGTTTTGTTTTCTCATTGACATTGCTTTTTTCTTTTTTAATCTTACCAAGTATTCACATTCACAAATATAAATATAAGTAAAGCAATGAATTAAATGTGCGATAGCAGTAGTTAAGTAGAGTGCACTGTAAAGATAATTAATAAAATGAATAATATATTAGATTTGAATTAAATGATAACAAATGCTAATATTCTAATAAATGCAAATGTTTAGATTTTCAAAAACTAAAGTAATAATTTTTGTTTATTTTATTTTGTTTTTTTATCAATAAAATAAAACTTTCAAGAATTATCCGATATAACCTGAAATAATTTATTGTTTCTGTAGTAATAATAGTGATAATAATAATAATGATAATAATAATAATGATAATAATAATAATAGTAATAGTAACAGTAATAATAATAATAATAACAGTAATAATAATAATAAAAGATAAATAGAATTAATTAAGCAAAATTTTATTAATTAAGCATTATTAAACAATATGATTAATTTTTGCTCATGAAATTGGCAAATCAAATTAGCCAGTATTTTAATACGATAATTTGGACTTTTAAAATGTTGACATAATTACAGCTGCGATTCTGTCATATTGCTAAAACCATCTGTTTATCTTCAAAAGCGTTGATTGATATATCTTAATTACAACGATTTGATGACTCAGTCATTAATTATCAAGCAAACAAATAACAACACAAACTATGTTATTATGTTGATAAATGACAGCCTTTTGAGTATGATGTTAACATTGCACTACTATTGAACTACACAGCAATTACATTTTCTCTTTTTCACTCCACCGCCCACTCATTCATTGCTCCACCCACTCCACCCACTCCTGCTCCACTCTTGCATAATAATAACTCTTCCATTCACTCCCCACTCACACTTTACCCCCACCTGCTCCACTCTTATTTCACTGCTGTACTCATTCCACCCACGCTTCACTTCCACCCACTCCGCCCACTCTTTGTCCCACCCACTTAACTGCCCCACCTACTCTTCGATTCCCTCTTTCTTCACCTTTCATGTTGATAGAGTAATGTTATTTTACAATTTTTTTTCCATTATATCTTTATTTCCTCGATTAGTTTAAAATAATTTTTAATTTCCACTTGAAATTTGGATTAAAAAGGAAATTATTAAGGATTAATTATCAAAGCAAATAAATTTAGAATTGAAATTACTACTATTATTACTAGCTATTATTTATATGTAATTTAAACTAGGGAAGACTAATATGATCTAAAGCTTAAGAAATGGTTGTATTACTGATACTGCAAAAATGATTATACTAAACTAATTAGTACTTAACTATCCCGAAAAAAAAAAGTAGAAAACAGTTTAAAAAATGGAGGAAAATATCGAAATTCAACAAATTCCAAAAAAAAAAAACTTTTTGTTTTTATTTTCGTTGAAAAAAAGATTTTTTTTTTCTAGCTAAAAGAAATAAGAGAAACATAAATCTTTTTTTCATTCTTAGAAAAACATTTTTTCCTCTTTTCATTTTCATTTAAACTAACTATCATCTGTCTGTCATTTTCAATTTTGACAAAGTATATACTATCTTTAAAGTTATGCTTGAAGAAAGGGAAAAAATTGGCAAAAAAAAAAAAA
>SSBO01000003.1:8677562-8777025 GCA_005281725.1 Wuchereria bancrofti
AAACATAAATCTTTTTTTCATTCTTAGAAAAACATTTTTTCCTCTTTTCATTTTCATTTAAACTAACTATCATCTGTCTGTCATTTTCAATTTTGACAAAGTATATACTATCTTTAAAGTTATGCTTGAAGAAAGGGAAAAAATTGGCAAAAAAAAAAAAAAACAAAGAAAGAAAAAATAAGGATAAACAACAGCAGGCAATAGAACAAATTTGATATTTCTCAAACGATTTCATTACCGGTTGATATAACGATTTCCCTTTTTTTTTTTCTTCCGGTTGATTAATTTTGCTGAATTTTTTCTTTCTTTTTGTTTTTGGTTTATAAATATATTTTTTTTAATATGTAATTTTTCTTATTTATGATAAAAGTCGTTGCATATATTATATATGGATTTTCTTTCATCACCACATTTTCTTTTTCCTTTTTCTGAAATTTAATAAAAATTTTTGAAAAATACAAGATCATAAGAAAGATATCTTATAAGAAAAATTTATTTTGCATCTTATTAATGAGATAAGTGAAATTATAATATAGAATACATTTTTCCGTTATTCAAATTAAAAATAATATTTAATTTATTGTTAATTGCCAGAAAAACAAAATTTATTATTTTTGCATTAATTGACTTTTAGATATCTAAATATATTAAGACTAATCCTTGAAATTATTTAAAAAATAAATTTCATAACTGTAATTACAAAATGAAGTGATCTTTTAGTATAATGTAATATGCAAGTGAATGAAACAATATATGAAAATATATGAAAACGCTTAGTTGGAGATGATTACCTGTAATACAATTGGTTTAATTTTAATTTGAATTATTAGTTTATTATAATATAAATTAGAATTTCAAAGGCAATAATAATGATTTACTATGATTCATTGTCTAAGATTATTTTTTCTGTTCAAATTTTAAATTTCTCAATGTTCTCTTATTATAACATTTCCCACAAAGTGTTCTTTTTTTTTTTTTTTTGCAAATTTAAAACGATGTAATTTCTTCATTTATTTCAATTTATATTTGATTTCTAATCTATGAACATTTTCAATTTTTGCAAACATCGCAACAATAGAAAATCCAAATTTGTGTGCCTTAAAGGTATTCCAAAACTAAGAATCAATAGAAGTTATTTGTCAAATTAAATTTAATCAGTTGTAATATTTTCTTTTCTTTGAAATGTGCTTGAAACACAAAAAAATTTAACTAACTTGATTTTGAAAAAAAAAAAAAAGAAAAAAGAGCAAACATTTTGCTGAGTAAAAGATGAATTTAAGCGACTTTTATTTAGAAAATAAAAGGATGAAGAAAAGGAAAAAGAAAAAATTATGAGAAATGAAAATATGATCTATGTATTTTGTGCAAATATTTCCCGTTTTTTGATCTTCCTTTCAATATTTTATTATTCAGATTAAAATTTATTGCACATTTTATTCGCTAAAAAAAAAAACATTGTAGAATGGTTTTATGAAAAATTTATTTCTAATTTTATTTTTTACATTTTATGTAAAAAATTTTTATCTTTTCCATATGAATTAAAACTATAAAAGTTTTGTAAAAAAATTAGTTTTGTAATTAAACTTTTTCCTATAATACATTGTTTTTTTTTTTTGATTTTAGAATAAATTTTGCTTGGAAATTTCAATAGTTTCACAATATGAAAAAGTTTTTAATGAATACTATAATGCAAGTGATTATTTCATTTGTAATAATATTGATAATAATAGTAATAATAATAATGATAATAATAATAACAATAATAATAATAGTTGCAAATAATTTTTTTCCATAAATATCAGCTAATTGTTAATAAATATTTGCTTGAATAATTTACTAATTCTTTTTGATAATTGATAAAATTATTTGTTAATTTTGATAGCTACTAATTTTATCTAAATATCATTTTATTAACATCGAATGCAGTAATTATTAGTAGCAACAAACAAATATTCTTATTTATGATTTAAATAATATTATTTTCTATTAGATTTTGGCTTCTTTTTCTACTAAAAAAAAAAGAAGAGAAACAATGATAAATAATGATAAAACGATAACAGTTTAAATTTATCATTTAACAAAGTTTTATTTGTTTATCATAATTAATCGTCAATGCTTTTTATACTTTCTTTTCACCTTTATTAATTCATTTCTTTCATTCTTTTCCATCTTAGATTTATTTATATATAAATATTTTTATTAATTTGATAGATGAAAAATGAAAAAGGACAAAATGAGCAGGTAAAAGAAGAAAAAAAAAAAAAACATACACTTTATATGCTATCATTTTTCATTTCATTTTTTTTTTTTTGTTCATTTCTTCCTACTTTCAACCAATGATTATTTTACTTTTAAAGTTATTCGTCTTTTTTTAAAGTTAAAGTTTATTTTAAAAATTTTGTTTTTCAATGATTTTTTTTTTAATGTAAACAAAATAATCGTAACGTTTATTCTTATTTTGCTATTCATATTTATCTCATCTTACTATCCTTATTCATTTTTTTTTTAAATTATTCATATTTTTCTTTTTTGATAAACATAAACTTTTCTAGCTTTTAATTACGCAAACATTTTTTTAACATTTCCATCTTTTACGTATATATCATTTAACAAATTCATTATTTGTTCTCTTTTTATTCGAATTATTATCTTTTTAAGATTCATTTTTTTTTTTTTATTTTGAAATTTCATTCAAAAATGTCATTTTTTTTTAAGATTTCATTCATTTTCATCCTTTCATCTACTCAGTTCATTTAATTTATTGTTATTATTTAACACAAAAAATAGTGGTTAATGATGAAAAAAGTGAAATTTATAATTTTCAAATAGCTCAAAACAAAGAAAAGAATAAAAAATTTAAAAGAAAAGAGATAAAAATCAAAAAAAGAAAAAAAAATGAAAAGATAAAAGACGAGTAAAAAATAAATAATTTGAACATTTTAATATTTTATTCCGTTTTTTTCCTCATCCATTTTTCCATATACATATGTTTATGACTTTCTTTTTTCTTTTGATGAAATTTTTTAGTTTTTCATTTTTTCACTTTTTTTTTTTTGCTTGCAATAAAATGAACTTTTCCCACTTCATTCCTATTATTATCCCTACATTCTTGTTTTTTTTTTTTTTTTTTTTTTTTTTTTTTCCTTCATGTTTGACTTCATTTCTAAAGATATATTTCTTTTCATTAACATTTGTTTTTTTTTTTTTCAAAATAACTCTTAGTTTTTTTCAAAAAAAAAGTGCTGTTATTTCTTCTTCGTCTTCTTATTATTATTATTACTATTACTGTTATTGTTATTATTATTATTATTATTATTATTATTATTATTATTATTTAATGCTTCACTTTTTTTTTCACTTCATAAGTAAACATAAATTTTTAAACTTTTATCAATAATTTATTTTATACTATAGCAATATTATTTAATAATTTTCCACTATATTGAAGTTTCTTCCTACAAATATTTCTCAGTTTTTCTTCAAAAAACAAAACTGTTGCTAATTCTTCTTCTTATGATTACTTAACGCTTCAATTTCTTTTTAACTTTATAATCAAACATAAATTTTTAAACTTTTATCAATAATTTATTTTATATAATGGCAATATAATTTGATAACTTTTCACTATATTAAAATTAGTGATAAATTAATTTTTTTTTTTGAATGTTGTGTATAGTTTTGCCCTATTTCTGCTTAAATATTTAAATGATTAAATTGTTTACTAATAACATCATTCATCGATCATTTTGTTTATTTATCAGTCTAATTGTTTATCAATGATCTATATGCTTATTAAATCTTAATATTATATAATCTTTTCTGATTTTTTTAAAACATTTATTACTTTTAATCAATTTATTTTTCATTTGACTCAAATTCATTCTCATTTAAATTCACTGGAAAATATGTTGCTATTATCTAATTAGCTATCAAATAATCATAACAGTAAAATGGTAGAATATTTAATGAATTAATAAGCAAACGAAATGATTTTATAAACAAAATAATTTTGATTGGAAAAGAAGAAAGTGAAAAAAATGTTTTTCAATATTTTATTCGTAGGAATATTTGATAAAATGAATTATTGTATAATATAAATATAATATATATGTCCTATATATTAAATACCATTATTCAAGTACAAAAATATAATTTTTCCTTTTTTTTTTGAACATTTAATCATAAAATGAATGAAACAATATGAGAAAAAATAGAGCACATTTAAAATATTTAACATTTCATTAAATTTCTTTTCATTTTTTTTTTTGTGTCACAGCAAATTAAAAAAAAAAAAAACTAATATTAATAATTCTCCGTTTATTTTTATGTATTCAATTAAAATTGTTAATTTATTACACATTTTTTTTTCAATTTCAATATATTTTGCAGCGTATGCGTTTAAATTTAATGTAAGTTGTTGTTGTTTTTTTTTTAAGTTTAATCATTTTTTTTTGAAATAAAACAAAAAAAGAAGAGCAAAAAATAAACATTTTATATTTATAATTTTATTTTATTTAAATAAACAAACATTTTATATTTATAATTATATTTTATTTAAATAAATAAACATTTTATATTTATAATTTTATTTTACTTAAAATATTAATATATTAGTCAAATTTCTCATTTTTTTTTTTTTTGAATCAGAAATTATTTTTTATAAGTAATTTCTTTTTTTTTTTTTCATTGATAATATTGATTTTTATTAAATAATTTTCAATAGTTTGCACTATCATTGATTGATTTATATTTAAACATATAGCATTTAGTCACTAGGCTTATTGCTTATGCCTAGTCTGCCTTGGCTATTTATTATTTATGGACAAAGAGATAAATCTATGCTGCTCCATTCCCAGGATGCTAGTGTTAGCTGTTATTCGCTTGCTGCTTTCCTCTTTTTACTTTTAGATCTTTTGGCAGTTTGTCAACTCTTTCAATAATTTTAACTTTATTTTTGAAGATTGATTCAAATAATTAATTAATTTTTCAAGTTTCTTTTTTTTTTTGAGAAAAAAAACGAAAAAAATAGAAAGAAAGAAGAAAAAGTTAAACTAAAATTTTATTCAAAAATTGATTTTTATAATTAAATTAAATGTTTCATTTGATTTTTCTCCTTTTATTTTTACATATTCAGCTAAAATTGTTAAATATATACATTTTTTCTTTCTTTTTTTTTTTTAAATATTAATAGTTTTATCTACAGCTATATTTGATCGAAGTTTTTAGCTATTGAAATTCGCATAAATAGTAGTAAATACTTAGGTATTTATAGCATGAAGTAATTTATAGTCGGAAAAATTAATTACGCAATAAATTATTCTAATTTTAGGTAATACTAGCACTAATGACATAATAAATATACGTAAGTAACTGAAATTATCCAATCAAATTATTCAAATCATATATTATTAGCATCATATCGAATATATTTTCCGATAATTGAATCTGATTCAAATTATTCATTGGACTATTAATATACCGGAAATATTACTAGTTTTAATTTTATCATTTGTGATTTCTGAAATGTATAGATAGATATTTTAAGTGTAAATATTATTATCATCATACGAAATGAGAAATAAATTTTAAATATTTAAAATGAAAATTAATTCAAATTAATTCCAACAAATTAATTTCTACCAAATTGCCTGGAAAAAAATTGAATGATAAGAAAAAAGTTTTTCATTTTAATCCATTTCATACATTAAAATTTTTGTCTCATTTTTGTCATTTATGAAGAAATTTCGAAAAATTGAATAATTCATCTTTTTCGAAAAAATAAATCTTCCTTCAGTTTATAATTTTAATTCTGAGAAGATTTAATTCTATCAAATATCTTATCATTCCTAGAGAATGTTTATTGTTGCTGTTTTTTTTTCTTCTCTCCATTTTTTCTTAATTTTGCTTACTATCAAATTTCAAATTCATGAAATAAAAATTTTAATCATATAAGTAACAAAACTTGTTATTTATAAATAATTGAAAAATATTTTGTTAAAAATTTTTTTATTCAAAATTTACTTAAGTTCTTACTTATGATATAAAAATCAAAAATGAAAGATTTTAATTGTTTTTTATTAGGACCAGAAGTCAATTAAAATATACAAAAGTGATAATATGTTGATTTATCAAAAATTTAATTTAATAATAATATATTAATTAGTTAAACAAAAAAAAAAGATAAATTATGAAGCTAATAAACATTAAACAAATTATGAAGAATGGAAAAAAAGGAAGGAAAGAGGAACTTAAAGATGGAATGTTGATTTTTTTAATTATAAATCTCTATTAGACATTTTTTTTTATTTCCTTCTATTTATTTTTTTAATATTGCCAACTTTGTTCACCTTGTTAACATATTTTTTTTTTGAAATCACGATACAAATACATGTTTAAACTTTATAATATCAAAAAAAAACAAAAATAAAAATAGAGAAAAAAAAGAAAAGAAAGATAAATTATCTAAATGATATTCATATAAGTATAAAAATAGCATTTTATTTTTCAACCAATTAAAAATAATTTAATTAAATGCTAACATAATTTAGCAATAGGCCTTTTTTTTTTTCATAAATTTATTTATTCTTAAAAAAATATTTTCCATAGATTGTTACAGCTTTTTTTTTCTTATTCTAGCATAATTTATAATTTACATTTATGCTTTTAAATTATTCTTTCTTGAAAAATATTTCAATATGAATAGTTTTTGAAGGATTATATCATAATTTACAAAAATAAATAAATTATATACAGACAATAAAATTTTATTTGAGGAAATTTTTTCTTTTTTTTCGAAATCATAATACAAATACATATTTAAATAGTCGATAGAAAAATAAAAATTTACAAAATTAAAAAAGAAAAACTAAAAAAATAACACAAATCAATCAAATTATCTACCATTTTATCAAAAAAAAAAAGGAAAAATTAATTAAACAAATGATTTAACATATAATATATATGAAATGATCAATAGAAAAGACATGAATAGATCAAATATAATTTCAATCTATCAAATTAAAACAAAAAAACAAAAAAGAGAAAAGAAAAGATAAGAAAAAAAAAAAAAGGACGACGCAATAATTTGATCATTAAAAGCAAAAATGGCAAAATTATATTCATCCATTAGTTGCTTCAATGCATTTAACTTAGCTTAACATATACACCCATTTTCTAATCTCAATTTTTATTCAAAAGCTGTTTAAAAAAAAAAAAAAAAAAATGAAATTAAGAAAAAAAAAAATGAAAATGAAATGAAAATGAAAAAAAAAAAATGAAAAAGAAAGATGACAGCTTTGAGAGCTTTCCTTTCCTTCGTTTTTTTTTTTTCTTCCCTTTTTCTCATTTTTCCCTTATTTCTTTTCCATATTTAAAAATTTTTTGAAAACATGTAAAATTTTTCACATATAGTTTACATTTTATAATAATTTTATTTTAATATATCAGTAAAATTATTATTTATTCTTGTGATTATTAAAAATATTGTAAATAATTCTTAAATGTTTATATTATAAATTATAAAATAAAAAAAAAGACATTGAGAATATTATAAATAAATATAACTTTGTAATTTTTTTTTAATTAATTACTGTTAAACTTTCATTTTCATCTTGTTTCTTTCCTCTTTTTTTTCCCATTCGAAAATATTTTTTCTTGAAATTTTTTATTAATTTTTAATTACTAATTAAAATGCCAAGAAAGCATAAAAAGAGAAGAAATTTGAACTTAAAAATATTCAAATAATATGCTAAAAAAAATAAAAATATTACTGATCAAATATTTAAGTTTAACTATTTAAATTGCCAAAAGTTGTAAATTCTCGAGAATTATGATTACATAACAATACGTTTTCATAGCATTTGCTATAAATAGGATACAATTACAAAATGAGAATACTTAATAACATTAAGATAAATTTATTTTCTATTGAAACGAAATTTAAATTTACTTGCTATTGAAATAAAATTTTTAATAAAAAAAGGAAAAAAGATTGTAATTAGCAGTTAATATTATTATATCACAAATCGAAGCAGCAAAATATTTATTATTCTATTATAATTCATTTATTTTAATATTTCATATTTAAAAAATAAAAAATGAAATTAAAAATGTTTAGTTTCACTTTTTTTTTTCGTTCATATATACCTTAAAAGAGAACTAATACAACTGATAATGTTTTTATACGAATATCACTAAGATATGACACTGATAAATGATAATAAGAAACTATAATAGCATTATATCATTGCTATTTTTTTTACTGTTAACAATAATAAATAAAGTTTTCTGTGATATCTTTTTTATTCTTTTTAATTAATAAAATAATTGTTTTAATTTGTTCAATTATTCATTTTATTACTAATTATTCCTATGCACACAATTTCAAAAAATTTCAGCTCAAAATCTTCGTCCAAAAACATTGAGTTAAGAAAAAAAAAAAAGGAATTATTGAATCTGATAAATTAATCTGAATGATAGTACATTTGTATATAATTTTTTGTTAAAACATAAACAAAAAACAGTTTATCAGTTAGCGAATAGCTAAATAATTATTTTTCGATACTATCAATTACTATTTGTAATCAGTATTAAATTCCTTGCTGTAATTATTATTTTGTTTATTGTCATTTTTATCATTATCATTATCATCTTCATTATCAATTCTCTGTAATCATCACTATATTCGTTAACTAAATTTTTTAAAAAATTCTTCAATGAATAATTAAGATTGTTTTAATATACTGTTTTTTTTTTTTTGCTTTTACAAACATTTTTAGTACTTTACATTATATTCGTATTTTTTATACGTTGACAACAAATTAATTCAAATCAAATACCATAATTAGTAGTATTATCATTATTCAAGTATATTATTACTCAATCATAATGATGTTATCATCATTTCGCTATCATCTATATGAGTAATAGTTACCTGATAATCATTATTACTAGTTATTATTATAACTTATTATTATCATTATTATCATCATTACTATTATTATTATTATTATTATTATTATTGTTATTAATCGTCATCAATAGCTCCCATGCAATATTTGCTGAATTATATGCTTACGATACATATTATATTGTGTTAAAATGAAAAATGATTTTATCTTTCAATATGTAATTTTTTTATCTTTCACGAAAAATAACAATAATAATAATAATAGCAGTGATAATAAGAATAGTAATAATACAGTAGTAATAGTATTAGTACTGGTAATAATAATAATGGTAATAATTAATAATAATAATAGTAATAACAAATATTAATTAATGAGTATTAAAAAAGAAACAAAATAAAAAAAACAATATTTGTTATTAAGAATGTATGCCAAAAAAAATTTATTCTCAATAGGAATATTTTATTTGGTTAATTTCATTTCATTTCATCAATAGATCAAATTATTTTATTCCATTTCCGCTTTTTTCTCTTTCTGTCTTCCTACAAACTACAACAATTACAATTACATTTTTATACAATGCAAAGCAAAAACGGAAATGAAGAAAAATGACAAGAAAAAAAAAAACGAATGAAAAAATTTTAATTTTTCTTGAAATATTATCCATTTCCTTTTGCTTTGCTTTATTTAGAATATTTTACATTTGTGTAATTTTATAATTTGCATTGATTTTATAATTTGAAATTAGAAAAAAAAAAGAAAAATGAAAAAATTGAAAAAGGAAAAAAATTGTTTTAATAGCATTAAATACTAATTGCAATTATTATTCAGTAGAATGATAATTAGTTGTGTGAATGAAAGTGAAAATAAATTCAAATTACTTGTTAGCCTGTCAAACGATGATTAGTAATTCAAATAAATTTTGTCTTATTGATTGATTAACGAATAACATTATATTAACTCAAAATTTTCAATAAAAAAATTTAATTTTCAATGTTTAATTGAAATTTACAAATTTGAATCGGAAAATTTTGAAAGTTGCGTCATTTAAATTTTATAATCAAAATTTCGAAATAAATCTGAAAATGGAAGAGGATATATTTAAAAAGAAAACATTTCTTGAATGAAAAAGAAATTTCTATATATCATTAAAAATAGATTTCCTATGAGAAATTTTTTTTTTTTTTTGTTTAAATTTCATATTTAAAATTATAATAGAATATTAACATGATATTGGAATAATTAATTGATTTTCTTTTTTGATTTCTTTTATCACTTATACTTTAAAATAGCGTAATCACCAACTCTACGTCTTTTTTTTCTTTTGTTAAGATAATTTAAAGTATTATTATTATCATTATTATTATCATTATCATTATTATTATTATTATTATTATTATTATTNTAATAATAATAATGGTAATAATTAATAATAATAATAGTAATAACAAATATTAATTAATGAGTATTAAAAAAGAAACAAAATAAAAAAAACAATATTTGTTATTAAGAATGTATGCCAAAAAAAATTTATTCTCAATAGGAATATTTTATTTGGTTAATTTCATTTCATTTCATCAATAGATCAAATTATTTTATTCCATTTCCGCTTTTTTCTCTTTCTGTCTTCCTACAAACTACAACAATTACAATTACATTTTTATACAATGCAAAGCAAAAACGGAAATGAAGAAAAATGACAAGAAAAAAAAAAACGAATGAAAAAATTTTAATTTTTCTTGAAATATTATCCATTTCCTTTTGCTTTGCTTTATTTAGAATATTTTACATTTGTGTAATTTTATAATTTGCATTGATTTTATAATTTGAAATTAGAAAAAAAAAAGAAAAATGAAAAAATTGAAAAAGGAAAAAAATTGTTTTAATAGCATTAAATACTAATTGCAATTATTATTCAGTAGAATGATAATTAGTTGTGTGAATGAAAGTGAAAATAAATTCAAATTACTTGTTAGCCTGTCAAACGATGATTAGTAATTCAAATAAATTTTGTCTTATTGATTGATTAACGAATAACATTATATTAACTCAAAATTTTCAATAAAAAAATTTAATTTTCAATGTTTAATTGAAATTTACAAATTTGAATCGGAAAATTTTGAAAGTTGCGTCATTTAAATTTTATAATCAAAATTTCGAAATAAATCTGAAAATGGAAGAGGATATATTTAAAAAGAAAACATTTCTTGAATGAAAAAGAAATTTCTATATATCATTAAAAATAGATTTCCTATGAGAAATTTTTTTTTTTTTTGTTTAAATTTCATATTTAAAATTATAATAGAATATTAACATGATATTGGAATAATTAATTGATTTTCTTTTTTGATTTCTTTTATCACTTATACTTTAAAATAGCGTAATCACCAACTCTACGTCTTTTTTTTCTTTTGTTAAGATAATTTAAAGTATTATTATTATCATTATTATTATCATTATCATTATTATTATTATTATTATTATTATTATTTAAAGTATTATGTGACAGTTATATTCTACGTCATATTTGAGTGCAAGTTGACTGGTGCACATGTGTGGGTGTACGTGTGCGGGTGCGTTATAAGTGACTATACATGCATACGTGGATGTATACGTGAGCGTATGTGTGTAGATGCATATGCGTAGCTGTCATGTATGCGATAACGTGAACGTAAATGTATATGTGTGGATATGTATATGCGTGCGTGAATTTATATGCGTGAGTGCAAGACGTAGGTATATTAGTATATTAGGAAATGTATGAGTGCTTGTATATGTATATATATACGTAACTTAAACTAATTAACTTAATTACTTTGAATAATAATAATTTCCGAGTCATTATTTCAGAATTTTTTGAGTATAGCACAATGATAATTATCTGAATAATTTAGTGATATGTGTGGTTGGCGTACTTACCCATATATATGGGTAAGTTTTTTTTTTTGGTATACTTGCTCTAAAGTATATATTTGTTACCCGTAAATAGATAAGTTTTTTCTTTTTTTTAAATAAATTGATATATCTAAGTGTGGGTGGATAATTTGTAGAAATGTATATCTGATTATTTGAGGCATATATCCAATCAATTATTTAGGATGTGTGACTTTTTTAAAGTGTATTAATTTTTATGGATGATTATATTTACTGGAAGAATAATTTTATTTGAAAAAATTCATCCATTTTTACAAGTTTTTTTGAAAAAAATAAATATTTTGCTTTTTCATCATTAAGTAATACTTATAATATTTTATAACATATTGTTTTATTTCATTTCAACAAATAAACAAACAATTAATCGTTAAACAGAAAAAAAAAACTATCATTCATTTCAAGTATTCAATTAATATATCATTTATTGTCCCAAATTATACACAACTAAACCAATAATTTTTTTCTCTCCTCAAATTATCAAACTAATCAAAAAAAAAGAGATTAATATTTCTATTTCAAAATTTTCTTCAGCTTTCCATGAATTTCCATGAATAATTAATGACTGTAAAGTGATTATTAACTTTGCCATTATAGAAAATTATTTTCACAATCAAACTTTTCAATAGATGATAAGTAGCTAAGCTAAAAATTTCATTTAAAAATATCGATGGTATTAAATTTTGCTTCCATTTTAAACTGATTTCTTGATAACCGAAGTTTCTATCAATTATAATTTATAACGAAAATAGCTTTTTCTATTTTTTCAAATTTTTTTAAGTATAATAATTTTTTTTTTCCTTTAAATAATGTCATAGCAATTAGAAAATTTCTCTTTTATCCATTATCTCACATTTTTTTTTTTTTTTTAAAAGCTATTTCAGTTATTTGAAAAATTGCACACTTATGTCAAATATCAAATGAAATTTACTGAACCTTTTATGCTTCTTTTCGTTTTCAGTTTCTTTTTCCTTTTTCTTTCGCTTTCTTTTTAAATTAGCTATATAAGATTGACTGAATTGAAATTTTAGCAACTTAATTATGTTTTTTGTTAAATTTAGTAATAATTTTGAAATATTTGAATAATTTTTTTATTGGTAATTTATTCTTTTCTATCATATATGCATGTAATATGTTTTATATAAATATAAATATATTTATATTTATATCTCACTTGAGATAGCTCCGATCGTGGTTACGTCAAATTCGACAATCTCAGGTGGAGCAAAATTACGGAGAAATTTACACTTGCACTGTACTAGTTCCGGTTTATTTTTACCTGATATATATATTTATTTATTTTCTTATTTATTTCATATTCTTTTTTTCCACCCAATTCATTTTCATCATTTAAATTTTTTACACTTTAATTTCTGTCTACATTCAAAAAAAAAAAATTTTTTTTTTCTTTTTTAAACTATATACTATAATTTCTACTGCTATTACTACTATTACTATCTATTACTATTATCGTTATTATTTACTACTATCTGTGCCTAATATTGCAAATTTCTTGGCACTATTAGATAATTGGAATAATCATAAAGTGTGGAACGAGAAATTGAAAAATTCGTATTTGGACGAAATTTTTTCGCTGCCCTGAAAAATTTGCTAAATGTTGAAATTTTTGAAGAAAAGTACAGAAGATCAGTCGAGCAGTAAGGATAAGTCAGGCACTTGTAAGTTTAATTTTTCAAATATTTCATCTGACTATTTAATAATTTATTTGTTTATTTCCTTTTTTATTTATTGGCAGTAAAAATAAGCTAAGCTACTTTTGTAAGCTTAATTTTTGAAACACTTCATCTGACCATTTAACTTTTGCTTATTTCTTTGTTTATTTTTTTTTTTTTTTTGTTTATTGTTTTATAAATATTACATATGGGAAGATATAGCAAGTATAGAATTGTCATTTATGCGATTTCAATTAGCATTTTTTCACCCTTTTTTTTCTTTTTTGTTAACTTGTAAATTTGACTTAAGATTTATTTTATTAAATCCATTTAACCATATTTTTCACTGTATGTAATAAATTATAAGCAATCGCTGCATAATTACATGGCAAAAATTTAACTTATTAATTAATATATTCATAATGAATTAGCTTTACGCATAAATTAACTACAGCAATTATTGTAATTAATTATTTCCTACTAAAACTTTTAATTGTCAACAAGTTTTCTTTTTCATCCTTATTCTAAGTATGAATGATTTTAAAAATAAGTGGTAAATATGAATTGTGATATTATTAAATTGTTTTTTAAATAAAAATTTATTTTTTATTTTCGTCAATTAGTTCGTCATTCATTTTTTTTTCTTGACTATTTCCATATTTTACTGTCGTATATATATATATATACTTCTATAATTAATAATTTATACCATTGACATCAACTTACCTTCTTTTTAAAAGGAAGGTAAAAACATCTTTAGTAAAGCAAGCATTTATTTTAAATTCATTATCCTATAATTTTAATTGCAATAATCAATTTTTTTTTTAATTATTGCTATTATAAATTATCCCTGCAATTCTTTCTCTTTAAATTATTATAAACTATTGTTAAGTAATTAATTAGATATATAATAATGTTATAATTTGATACATATCTAATCATAAAAAATTTGCATATGTAATTATATGTTGTAATATCATAAAATGAGTACTTAAATATAAATAACACTAATTATTACTTAATTCCAATAATTAATATTTAATATTTTTTCTTTTTGCAAATTATTGCATCATTTTCTACTGTGGAAAATTTTTTCTAGTGCGAAGTTTTATTAATTTTTTTCATGACTTAAAGAATGAATGAATGGAATTTTTTAATTTTCTTCTGATATATTCAAAGTGAAATTTATTCATCGTGAAAATAATTCGAAAATCATTAATCATTTTAATTTGAATAATTATAATTTCTATTTCACTCTGTTTTCTTTTTTTTTCTGTTTTTTAGCTTATTTTTTTTATGAATTATTGCTAATTTTCTTTCTTTGTTTGTTTGCAAAAAAAAAAATATTTGATAATTAATTTTTGTGATGAATAGTAACAAATTATTAATTATATTTTGTATATGATATTAATATTTCTACATTTATATCATAATTATTTTTCAGTCTTTCACTGATTAGCTTTTTTTTTTTCGTTTTATCACTAAAAATTTATCATTACTAATTTTTAAATAATATATTTAAATAGCGGCATGTAGTTGTGACAGATGCTTTTTAAAAATAAATGTGACACAACAATTGTTAAAATATCCGGTTAAAAAATTTTTAATTTAATATTACAAACATTTCTCGTCTTTTACCATAATTTTTGTTTATTTTTAATTTTAATAAAATAATTCGAAAAATATTCACATGTCAATCAGTTGGAAGTATTTATTAATCTGTGAAAAAAGTGAAATGAAATGAACTGAATGAAATGAGTGAAATGAAATGAAATGAAATAAAATGAAATGAAATAAATAAATGAATGTGAGTGATTTATTTGTAAACATTGCTAAAAAACTCATTGTTGATATATTTTTCAGGATTAAAAAAAAAGGAAAAAGCAGGTGACAAATTAACAGCTTTCATTCACAGTTATATTAAATGGCAAATTTAAACTTTTAATTTTTTAATTGGCAATTAATGGAGTTCTGCATTTTTTGACATTTTAGAAATTGAAAGTAATTTCATATAAATCTGCTACTAATTTGTTTTTCCATCTTTTCCCATTTGTAAATAAACAAATTTATTAATTGATCTATTACTTACTATTATTTACTTCATCTAGTTATTAAAATTATTTACGAAAATTTATATATTCATGGATATTTTTCAATTTTTCGCTTTTATTGCTTACTATTAGATGATTTTTAATGAACATTTTTTAAATAAACATGTTTTATAATTTGTTTATCTTTTTGTTTTGTTTATTTTTTCGCTCCATTATTTTTATCTTGTCTTTTTTTCTGTTTTTCTAATAAAACAAAGAAATTCAATGGATTGAATTAATAAATTGATATTCAATGTATAAATAATGTTTCATCTATTCTTCAAATATTAAAAATGAAACTTTTAAAATTACTTCTCATTTAGTTAAAAATAACTTGGCTAAGTTACTTTTTTCCAGTATATTGCAATTAATGTAATTTATTTTCAATTTTATATTAATGTGAAAAAAGAGCGGAAATTGTCATAACTATAACATATTTCCCACAACGATTTCAATTTTCCACAATTAAAATAGCGAAAAAGTTATCCTTTTCATTCTCCTTTGTTTTTTTTTTTTTTTATAATCCATAAAATTTATATTTTTATATTAATTAATTAAGTAATTTATTTATTCATTTTTGACATTCGATCTTAATGTCAAGTTTTTTATGTATGAAATGAAAAAATGAAAAAATCCTTTTTCTCTCCTTACCATAAATTTTAATTTAAATTCTTAAAAATTGTCATATTTTCATTCACTTCTTTTTTCCTTTCTTTTTTTTTTAAATCAATTTAAAAAAAAAAAAAGTTATTTCCTAATTTGCACAAATATGTTAAGTTGATTTACATATAAATGAACGAAAAGGTTGAAAAAATTTTGATAGATACATTCACTAAAAATCAACAAAAACTAATTGAAAATAGCATATTACTATTTTTAATATAACTTAAAATTTTTCTCTTTCATTTCTTGCATTTTTTTTTTCCTATTCAACTTTAAAATTACTTTTATTCTTACAAAAAAAGAGAGAAAATTTTGATAATTTATACAATTATGATCAGTTTATTTAACAAATTAATGTTTAGATTGTTGATTAGCTTCAATTTTATAGGTTTTGGTAAAAAAAAAAAAAAACTTCTTTTTCCAGTAAACAATCATTTGATATATACTTTTGCAATTTTTTCTTTTTTTTTTTGCTGCGAAAAAAAAAAAAGAAAACTTTGAAAAATATAAATTATACTTTAAGTCTGTTATTTTTTTTTTTAGCAATTCAATCATGTATGGCGCATAAGAATTTCACATGATCTGCTTTTTTCCTCTTTTTTTTTTTTTTTTTTTTAAATAAACCGGAATGAGAAATAAGTAAATTGATCTGAGATCGAAAAGTGAAAAACAAAAACGCATAAAAATTTTGAGCAATTGAAAAGTTCACGGAGAGAGAGAGAGGGAGAGAGGGAGAGAGAAAAGGGAGAGAAACGGACGGAAAGAAAAAGAGAAAAGTGTTAATAAAAAAAGGATAAATATATATTTGTTAAATGATATTTTTGTTAAAAATAACAATAAATAATTATTTAATTATTATTAACGGATTTTTTTTCTTCATATCTTTTATATATTTGATAGAATAATTTCCGGTTTATTTCATGAAAAAGCAATAATTTTCTTTTTTCTTTTTTTTTTAGCACAAAAACATATCTAAAATGTGCGTAATTATAATGGAATAAATTCGATTTTTTAAATTTGAAAATTATTTCAAATGAGAAATTTCTACACCTAAATAAAATTAAATAATAGCCAATAATTGATATTAGATATAATAAATTGATATAAGATAATAAATAATTATATGATTATTATTAACTAGCTAACAGGGATTATTATTAATCAGTTAATATTTTATACTATAAATATTTCATAATTTCATCATTACATAAAAATGATCAATCAGCAACAAATCCTCTTTTTGTTTAAAATAATTTTTAAATTTTGAAAGCCAAAAAAAAAGGAGGGAAAAAATAAATTTCATTTGTTCATATTCATGAAATGGAATAGAGTTGGAAAACTGATAAGAATGAAAAATTGATTCCATTTGAATGAAGAAAGAAAAAAGAAGAATTAATTTATTCAATTATAAAATTCTTAGCAAAAATTAATCATTCCATTTCTATCAATTAATCATTTAATTGAAGTAATTAGTGAATAATGTTTAGTTTGCTGCAGTTTTTTTTCCCTTTTTCATATTTTTAGCTTATTTTTATGAATCATTACTAACTTTTTTTTGCAAAAAAGAAAAAAAAAATATTTATGAGAGTTTATTTATATATTTATTTTCTTCTTCAATTCTATTTATACATTCATTTTTATTTACTCGTTTAAAAAATATATTGATAGCAATTTATTTTGACCATTTCATTTTTATTTGCTTTCTGTCTTTCTTTTACATTATCAATAATTAAATAAAATACAGGAATTAAATTAACCTGCATTTTTTGAGGTACCTTTTTTTTTTACTAGATTTTTCAAATTATATTTCTAATTTTTTTCATCTTATTCTTTTTACTTCCACTTCTGAACAACACCTTTTTTCTTTAAAAAAAAAGCATTATTTATTAATTAAATTACAAGGAATACATTATCTTAATGGTTTTTCAATCATTTAAAAGGGAAAAAAATTTTCCTTTATAGAACTGCTTGAACTTTTCTGAAGATAAATAAATAATGAAAAAAAATTTTTTTTGGTAAAAAAAAATAAAAATTGGAAAATAGAAGAAAAGAGAGAGAGAGAGAAAGAGGGAGGAAAAAAAGGAAAAGAAAGAGAACTTTAATGAGAAGGAAAGAATCCTTTTAACTTTCAAACATTCTTAAATTAAAAAAGCAAATTCAAGCGTAAATAATATTTTCCTATTATTCAACAATGATAAATGATAGTCTTTAATTGATAATTTGTATGAATCCAAAAGAAAATTAGCCTAGTTATTTAATTAGTTTAAAAGTTTAATTTCTTAATTAGTTTGAACATTATTGAAATTTTAAAATATCCACATAAAGTTTTTTAAATTCAATAAAACTTGTAAAAAAAAATAAAAAATGAAAACAAAATTTCATTTCTATTAATGATTTATAATCTGGTGACAACATAATAAAAGGAGAAGGTATCATTATCTAATAAAGATGTCCTAAAATTTGATAGTGATTCATCTGACCTTGTCAACTATAAATGTCACCTTTTTTCATATTGTACGGTCACAAATGTTCAACATTTCTTTCCTCTACCCATTTGTTCATTTCTATGTTCTTTTCATATTATTCAAAATTCTATTTAAATTTAACAATTGTTAAATTTATCCTCAAAAAAAAAAGATGATGAATATACTGATTGGATCGATCGATCTAATCATTTGATCCAATCAATATATCCATTTTTTTAACATCATTACTAATTTAGCAAAATTTTCTCACTCATTCCTAATTCATAAATTACAATTTTACTTTGGCAATTCTATCATCTCTTTAACATTTAATTCTATTCTATGTTTTTTTTTCTTTTTTGTATAATCTTTCATCTCTTTATCATTTTTATCACTTTATCAATTTTTGAATCGAAACTCTACCAAATCATACTTCTTAATCTTCTAATTTTTTATTCTTTTTTTTTTAGTTTCTTAACATTTTTCTCTTATCTGCGTCTCCTTTTCCTCTTCCTTCTATCACTAAAAAAGAGAATCCAACAAATTTAAACAATTTTCATACAATTTATAAATTTTTAGCTATTCGTTCCACGACCACCAAATTATAAGCGTTGAGATGCTGTATTGATTGATTCAATAATTTAGGCAATTTTAAACAATTCTATGAATATTTTTGTGATTCAAATTGTTTTTGTAGTCTTTGTTTTTTCTTTTCAGAAGTTTATCTCCAAATTTTAACTTTATTATTATTAGTTAAATTAGAATTATCATTAAATTTTAACTTTATTATTACTAAATTAGAATTATCATCATTAATTAATTAAAGTTTAAGAAGACGTATCTTTAATTCATTATGTACTTACCTAGAAAAGAACATTTCATTCCGAATTAATAGAAAAACAAACAGATAAACAAACAAAACACATTTACGTCAAAAATACGCACACGTACGCATATATTATGAAACATTTTTTATTTAAGTAATTAACATTATTAAACGTTTGCTCTTTTTGATCATTTTTTTTCTCTCTCATAATTTTCTGACAAAAAAAAAAAGAAAGAAAAGAAGGTATAATTACTAGCATATTTATAATATGTTATTTTACACTTTTCTTACGTAACGTATATTTGTAAATACGTGTGAGTGCATTTACATAAATAACGTAAGATTTATTTGAGTGAAAAAAGAGTGTAAATTAAAAATGAATTAATTAACTGATATAAAAATATTAATTTATTAATTAGAAAAAAAAAGACATTGAAAAGAACATTCGATATTTTATTAATACTTAAAATTTTTTTTTCTAAAAAATCAAATTTCGCAATTTTTAATGTCATATTTCTTTCCAGCATAATAATCATTTCTTGTTTCTATTGGCCCCAATTTAATAGCTTAAAACTTGAAAGAAAAAATATTTTTAAAAAACAGACAAACAAATAAACAAACAAACATTTATATGCATTAGGCTTACATATATAGCATGCTTATATATAAACATGAATGCAACATGCATATTGCAATAAACAATAATCTTACAAATAGCATAATGGAATGCACATCTGTTGTCTGCATGCATTTTTGTTTTGTAACGGATTTATTGCATGCATGCATGCATGCATGCATGCATTTTGGTGACGGATTTATTACAATCGAAAAAGCATGCATTTTATTATATATATTTATTAATATATGTATATTTATTTTTGTTCATCTAATGGATTATACCTGTGATCTCATTGATTACCTGGCTGATTGATTGATTGATTGATCAAGTGATAATTTGTTTGTATTAATTGATCCAATATTGATCATGTATTTATGCCAACTGATCAGAGGAGAGGAGATGGCGTAGCTATATTTATTGATTGATTGATTGATTCGGATCATATTTTATTGATTAACGAATCACACATTCTCAGTGTTTGAAAGAAATGATCATGTGTAAATTTCATTGCTGTTTTTGATATTTGATGAGTAAAATTGAAAGATATAGCAGGGGGAGAGAGGGGAAAAAAGAGAGGGAGAGGGAGAGAAAAAGTGAGAAGAAGAAAGAAATGAAAGAGAGGGTTGATTTTAGTCAAAAGAAATAAAATTATTATTTGTATTTCATTATGTTCATAATGTTGTGATCTTTTAATTCCATTTCATGCGATAATTAAGTGATTAATTAATTTCACTAATTAATTAAGATAGGTACCACCATAATTGGGTGCAAAAGAAACAGAAATAAACTGGCAAATTTGATTAACTTTATTTTTTGCTAAATCATCCATTCATCATCGTCACCGTTATTCATTGTTATTAATCATCATCATCATCATCATCATTATCGTCATCATCATTATCGTCATCATCATTCATCGAATTTGTATTTGTTTCATTTTGTTTCGTTGCGATAAAACTGTGATATGGATGTCTTTGGGAAGAGGAATATTGAAGTAAAAAAATATATGCAACTTATAGCAATAACAATAATAACAACAACAGCAACAACAATAATGCGACAACAACAACGACAATAAAAGCAGTACCGACCGATAACAACAATTATAGCGATAGAAAAAAAATAGTAAAATTAAATATAAGAAAAAAGGGATAAAGTGAAAGAATTGATGATATAAATGCATATCAAATATCGATATCAACGTTATTTAAAGAAAAGAAAAATCAATCAATTAAATGATATAGTGGCATAACATTATCATATCATTATTATTGTTATCACTATTATCATTATCGTTGTGATTATCATTGGTTTGGTATAACATAATTAATAATAGTAGCAGTCGAAGGAGCAGTATTATCATCATCCTCAACAATATCAAACATCCGTAAGAGTAGCAATAAAAATAGCAGTAACATTACTGCAACAATAACAACAGCAACAACAATACCAACAACAACAACAACAACAACAATAACAACAGCAGCTGTATTATGATGATCAATAACAGGATGATAATGATGATGATGATGATTAATCCTAGCATTTCATTGGTTCAACAAAAGTCTTTACATACTTTACTGGAAGCAAACAGCTGTTATCTTCGTTGTCGATCAAATTTTAGCTACTTTGTCCTTCCATCAGTTAGAAAGCTTTTTTATTTCAATCGAAGTTTCAATTTTAAATTGTGTTCTTTTAGTACAAACTGTAATAGTAATGTTGCAATATTATATTTTATCATTTCATTCAATCATTTCAAATTCATCTATTTAAATTACAGTCATTTGAACTGTTTATTTATTAATAAACGATGGAAATGGATAAATTCATTACTATTATACTATAATTATTTGTGGAAAAATATTATTATCAATTCTCAATATTTAATTGCATTTTATACAAATACTGGCATATTATTGAAAAATTATTATCAATTATTATTTGCTAATTTAATACATTTTTTTTGCTATAAATTTGCACATATATTATCACGTATTATTCATAATTTTAATTATATTTTACGTGATATACAGCAAAGAAATACTCATTATTTCCTTCTTTCAACTGCACATTCATTTTTGAAATATTATCGTTCAACATTTTCCTTCACACAAACTTCTCTGCTATCAAATTTATCATCTTATCAATACTTCCAATGCCAGAATTGTAGCAACTCTTGTTATTTTACTACTAATACTACTATCAGTACTGCTATTACTACTACAACAACTGCTACTACAATTACTAATCCTCGTACAACAACAATTACTCCTACTACTACTACTACTGCTACTACTAGTACTACTACAACTATTAATATAAGTAAAACTAGTACTGCTATTATTACATCTCTTATTGTTAAAATTATTAATCCAGTAATACAATTCTTATTTAATAAACGATTAAATTTTTTAAAACAAAAAATGTCAATGTTATATAAATTGGATAGTATAGTACAAGAGGAAGAAGATGATAATAATGTAACATTTCGTTTATATGGTACAAATATACCAGTAAAAGAAGTATTAACAAATACAAATGATGATACAACAACAGTTATTATTGGGTATAAATCACCAGATAGTAGTAATAATACTAAAAATATTATTAATAATAAAAATGAATTATCATCATCATCATCATCATCATCAAAATCATCATCAGAATCATCACAATCATCACAATCATCATCATCATCATCACAATCATCATCATCATCAACAACAACAAAATCAAAATCAACAAAATCATCATCGATTAACTGTAATAATCATAATTATGAAGTTAATTTCGATACAACCGTTTCAGCATCTGTTGTATTATCCAAGAAACGTAACATATCCAGTAGTAAAGTTACCGATGGTGATCAGATACAAGCAAATTATTGTAAGTTACTTTACTTTTTTTTTTCTTCTTTTTTTTAACAAGAAAAAAAAAAGAAGAGTAATTTTTTTTCCTTTTTCATTATACTTCTATTTAATTTTTGTTTTTTTTTTTTTTTTTTTTTTTTTTTTTTAAATTTTACTTATCTTCTCTTTTTCTTCTTTTTTGCTTAGGATGTAAATATTGCGGTTTATTTTTTTCATTCAGCTTTTTTTTTTTTTTTTTAAAAAACATCATTTTTTAGATATTAAACTATTGATTTATTTTTTTTTTTCAAATGCATTAATTTAATTTTGTAAAATGTAAACATGGAAAGAAAATTTTGCAATTTAATTTTTACATTCCAATTTGTTAAATTAAACTATCCATTCAGTGTTTTTTTTCTTTTCTTTTTTCTTTGTTGTTGTTGAATCGGTTAATTTCTAATTAATTTTTACCATTCATATGGACCTCATTTGCAATATCAATGTTAGAGGAATAAAATAAATCGGAATAGATTTTGAGTATTTGAAATTGTTTGCAAAAATTAATTTTGCACAAAGTTAAATTTAATAAATTATTTTTAAACATTTATTGCTGAGTTTATACCTATAATTTTCATTATGAGAATTTTGCTTTTTATTTTTGTTGCTATGTATTAATTTCAAATACCTGCTACAAGGTAAAATAATAAAAAAAATCCCAATTTATAATTAATTTGTACATTTTTACATACTAATTTTCACAACAGTAACCTAATTAAAATAATAAAATGTCTTAATTAATAGTTTACCGATAATAATATAACATCTAATAATAGTAAATTAAGGTTTATTGTAGAGAAATGAATTACTCATTCACATATATTTGAAATAATATAAATGAAAATAAAAAATTGAAATAGTAATACAGTACAAATTGTTAGAATCATTTATTATATTTTATCATCAAAAATTCAATTTGTTTTTAATCATTTAATCAATAAACATTTTTTCTTCGTTTTTTAAGAGAAAGAAGTACTTCTTTACGGTAAATAAATGATTCTTTCATACTTTTTTCTCCCTCTCAAATCTAATTAAGTCATTTTTCTATTTCTCAACATATTTACTATTCAAAGGAATGAAATATCTTTTATTTTTCTTTAAAAGTAAAAGTTTTTCTTTTCTCTCTCTCTCTCTCACTCTCTTCTTCTGTAGAAAAAACTAGAAAAAAATTACTGCACTAAAAAATTTTTAAATTATCATGATAAGATATTTTAAATAAATATCCTTTTTTTATAAAGTTGAAAAAAATACTTCGGGATGAATGATTAATTCAAATTTTTAAAAATACTTTTCTTTCTTTTCAATTCATCATTACAGTTTAAATTATAGTTCGAAATACTTGATAAAATTGATTTTAAAAAAATAATGAAAAGCCATTTTCAATCTCTTCCATCATTATTTGTTTTAAAAAAAGAGAGAGGAAAAAAAGCGTTTTTTTGTTTGCACTTTCTTTTTTCTTTTCCCTCTCTCTCTCCCTCTCTCTCTCCTTCTCCCTTTCTCTATCTCTCAATTTCTCTCAATTCGTTTTGATAACATTTTAAAAGTAAATATATTCCTTTAAAACAGCTGTTTCAACATAATAACATATAACATTATGTATCACATCTTTTACTCTTCATCTTTTATTTTTTTTTTCTTTTCTTTATTACTTTGTAAAAAAGTTAAAAAATTTTTCAAAGTGGAAAAAAAATGAAAGAGTAGAAGAAAAACAGAAAAAAAAAAAGAATGTGAAGAAAGCTGAAACATTTTTGTGTAATAATTTTAAATTATACAACTGTTGTTTACTGCTTTCTTTTCTACAATTTAAAGTATTGAAAAAAAAAAAAAAAAAAAAAAAAGTTGAAAGAAAATGGGAAATTTTTAAATTTTTAACAATTTCTTCCGATTAAAAAAAAAAAAATTTTTTTTTTTTTTTTTTTTTTTTTTTTTTTTTTCTTTCTCTTCCCATGTATTTTTTTTTTTTTTGTACATGGCAATAAATTTTTGCACATTATATATTGATAATTAAATTTTAAAAATCATTTAATTAAATGACTGTTGTCAATTTTTCTACATCAATTAATCTTGATAAATTTAAAGACTTAAAGATTAATTAATTAGCTTATACTAAAATATTAGACATTGATGTTTATTTGAATGATATTTCAATTGAATTTTATTTGTTGATAATGTTAGGTATTGATGAATGAAATGATAAATGTTTTTATCAGTGTTATGCAATTCAATAATCTTTCACAAGCATTTTAATGATATAAATTTAATTTAATGCTTCGAAATGCTAAACATTTATTGAAATGATAGGATGGAGTTGCAATAGAGGGGAAAGCTGATAAAATGTCATTTGTTGAAGCAATTTTGATAAACAAATAATAAAAATGCAACTTTAAATTAAATAATATTAGAATATAATAATGAATTTTATTTTTAGCAACTTTCCTTTTTTTTTTCACAAAATTGTATTATATTTTATATTTATCAATTTTCTATTTCCATTCAAAATTGTATACATATTTATTTTTATTTATTTTTTAAATAGTAATGATAAGTGATAGATTTTTAAGTAATGATAGGTAAAAAATTATATCAAATACTAAAAAAAATTATACTAAAAAATGATAGGTAAAAAATTACATCAAATACTAATAAATAGTTTTTTTTTTTTTTTCTCTAAACAACAAAATCATTTTAATATTTCATGCTTATATTATCTATTTTAATTTATCTTTCAATAATAATAATTAGGTAAAATTATATAAAATAATATCACAGTTTAAAGATAAACTTTTGTTATATAATCTTTTTTTTTCGCTGATATTATCAATTTTAATATTATTTTAGCAATAGTAATAGATAAAATTATTTCAAACATTTAAGTTATCACAAATAACAGCTAATATGTTTACTGTTTATATCATTTTTTGTTATTTACAAATTTGTTAATGCGTGTTTTTTTTTTTTTTTTTTTTGCTGCTCAATGGAATCTATTTTTATCACTGATAATTAAATTAGATTGTTAGGATGAAATAAAAAAAAAAGAGAGAGAGAGAGAGAAACAAAAACGTAGAATTAACGACAAATAATTGATTTTTATCCTTTTTTTTTGGTTTCTCTGTATTATATTTGTGAGAAGTTAGCATTAAAAGATGATAATTAAATTTTTGATTATAATTAAAATTTTCAATCGTCCCTCTTTTTTTTCCTTTTATTTTTTATTTTAGTTTTATTCTTTTTTAATGTTAATGTCTAACGAATGGTTTCTTTTTCAATGTTAGTATTTTTGCTTTTCTACATTCTTTTTTTTTCCTTATTTTTGTAAAAAAAAAAGATTATTAATAAAATTAAGAAAATAAAAAATGTTTCATTTATTTATCATATTGTATAAAATTAATAAAAAAAAAGCAATAAATTAATTGAAAATAAAAGATAAAAATAATAAAATAATAGATTAAAAAAAAGAAGGTAAAAATAAAGTGAAAAATAAAATATAAAATAAACAAATTAAAGAAAAAAAAAGAAAGATGAGTAGAAAGAAGAGGTGAAAAAAAAGAATATAAAAAACTTAAATTAAGGTAATTTTTACAAATTGAAGAAACAAAACGATATAAAAGGTCAAGATTAAGGTTAAAACTTTATTTATAATTTGAATAGAAGAGAAAAAGAAGTAAAAAGCTAAAACAATTATATATGCAAAAAACAATCTATAGAGAGAGAGAGAGAGGGAGAGAGAGAGGGAAAAATGATATAAAAAGTTAAAGCTTAGGCTAGAAGTTTTCTTTTTCTTTTTTTTTTTGCAATCGCTAAAAAAGGCCTTTAATAATTTTACATATATAAAAAAGTAAGAATATAAAAAAGGCCTTCTTTTCAAGAAGTAAAAATACTTTATATATATATTTTATTCATATATGTTCTATTAGTTTTTTTTTTTTGTAAAATTTTAATCATGAAAAGTTAGCAATCCTTTTTTTTTTAGACTTATTTACTAGCTATTTATAGAAATATTGAATGTTTATAAGGGAAGAGAAAGAGAGAGAGAGAGGGAGAGAAAAAAAATGAAAAAGAAAAGAGCTATAAATTAGTATATTTATAAAAATATATACATGAAAAATTTGATGGATTAGCAAATAGAAGAAGGAAATGAAAAAAGAAAAAGCCTAAAAGAGGCATTTTTCTTTTTTTCTTTTCCTTTTTTTTTCTTTCTATTATAGGAAAAGTATTAGTTGATAAGTCTAATATAATACTTACTCAACTATAAATAGCCTTTTTCCGTTTTTTTTTTTTTTTTAAAAAAAAAACTGCTACATTAATCACATGTATATATGTATACATCACTCTCTCCTTTTATTCTTTCACTCTCTCCCTCTCTCTCTCTCTTGCTCTTTTGTTTTTCTTTCCTTATTTATTTATAACCTGTTTCGTCATTTCCTTTCCTTTTTTTTTCTCTTTCTCTCTCTCTCTCTCTCTTCTTTACCTCCCTTTCATTCTTTCATTTGCAAATTTATTGTCCTAGTTTTCATTTTATTTGTCTTTGCTTTTTTTCATTTTCTTTCTTATTTTTTTCCACTAGGCCTAACTTTTTCTCTTTCTCTTTCTTTTTTTTTTTTTTAAGGCTTGCCTATCTATTTTCTTTCCATTCGAATTCTACAAATTTTTTTAAAACAAAGGAAAAGTTTAGAAATTGAATGCTTAGGATAAAAAAAAAGAAAAGAAAATGTATGTCATATTGTGTCAAATTTTTGTAAAATTTTTTTTTTATTTAAAAAGTTTTTAAATTTTTTTTCTATATTTGTATTTTTAAATTTTTTTTTTAATATTTGTTTTAGATTTGTATTTGTAGTTTTGCTAAAATTTTTCCTGAAATAATCGTTTTTTTCTTAATTTATTAAAATTTTTGCAAAAAAGAATATTTATTAAAATTTTTGCAAAAAGGAAAATGAGAAAAAAGAAATTAATATATTTGAGGAAAAGAAAAAGTTTTCTTTTTTTCTTTTTATATTCCCTTTTATTAAAGTAAGGAAAGGAAAGAAAGAAAAAAAGTTCGTATATATTTTTTAAAATTAATTTAATTGAATGAAAATTGCTCCTTTTTTTTTCTTTTGCGGCTAAACTTGTTTTCATTTTTTTTTTTTTTTTAAATTATCATAACATAGTATAATAATTGAAGATTTAATTGGATACGATAGGAATGATGAAAAGTTATGCAAGGTATAGAGAAAGAGAGAGAGAGAGAGAGGGTGAAAGAGAAAGAGGAGAAGAGAAAGAAGAAAAAACAATGTAAAATTAAAAGAAATATTTGTTTATCAAAAAAATTTTGTTATTGTTGAAACATTAGGTGAGCAATTAATAAGTAATGATTATGATATGATAATGTGATAAACTAATCATTCATATCATTCATTGATTTTTTTTTTCTTTTTAACATTTAAAAATTTTTTCATTTTAATATACTTTTACATATATTTAATATATAATATTAATATTTTCCCATCATTTTCATTGTTAATCAAACTTTTTCTATTTATTAAAATTTTCATTTTATTTACTTTACACATTAAATATAGGAAAAAAAAAAGAAAGTAAGCGAATAAATTTTTAATACATTCATTTTGATTAAATACTGTTGTGCTAAATGAAAATTTTATTTATTTATTTTTTATTTGCATTAAATATGAAAAGTTAAAAAAAAAAAAAGGAAAAGAGAAGGGAGAGAGAAAGAAAGAAACGATTAGTTGATTTTCATTATTTTAATTAATTTATATTTGATTTTTTAGAATGATTGCTAGTACTTTAAAGAAAATGATTGCTTGTTTTTCATTATTTTAATTAATTTATGTTTGATTTTTAGAATGATTGCTTACACTTTAAAGAAAATAATTACTCGATTTTCATTATTTCAATCAATTTATGCCTAATTGTTAATTTTTATTATTTTAATTAATTTATGTTTGATTTTTAGGATGTTTACCAATACTTTATCCATAAACTGTAGTATTGCTCGATGTATGAAGTATATCAAAATTAGGAAGTAAAATATAATTTCATAAAATTTGAACATATCATCTAAATTACTGCTATTCTTTTTTTTTTCTTTTAATTTTTCTTCCTTCATTTTTTCCATTTCTGTTCTTCTCTTTCTCTCTCTCCCTCTCTCTCTCTCTCTCCATTCCATTTTATTTTATTTTCTATTAAATTTTTGCTTCCTAATCAAAACAATCGTCGCAATGTCAATCAATCAAAAATTACGACACAAATATTGTAAGTTTTTCGTTTTTTTTTTTTGTCTGTCTGTTTGTTTGTTTTATTTTATTTGATATTGGATCAATAATTGCTGAATGTAATTTAATTTTGAAATGAAATTTTTAATTAATATTTGTAATGGAATTAGAGGATTACATTAAAAATAATGAAAGATCGTACAGAAATATTTGATAATGTTAGATTTTTTTCTTGCATATATTAAATATACTTAACAATGATTACCTAATTTTTAATTTTGCATGTTAGAGAAAATTTAAATGAATGAGTTCCATTTATTGGACTTCTTTAAAATTTTAATTCGCATTTTTTTAATTTATTTGTTTATGCTAATATAATATGTTTATTAATTTTTTCGAATTCATGTTAATTCTTTTTTTTTTTTTGCTTTTTTCTAAAATAATTTTCAGTTCTTATTTTTATTTTTTATTTTTGTTTTCATTATAACAATTATAAGCTTGATGCAGTGATATAACTGTAAAATAATTAAATATCTATTTAACATTGATTATTGTTTTTCCTGAATTTCAATTTTTTTACAAATTTTAATTTACAAGTTATTCGTTAAATTAATTAAGTGTAAATTATAAAATATAATTTAACCTAAGATGATTAAAATTGAAATTTATTAGTCTGAAAATAATATTCCTCTAATTGTTCCTATTTGATTGAATCTAATTTTCAAATAATGGTGTCATTTTTTTTTTTTGAAATGAAACAAGAAATATAATCTAACATGCTGTCCTTTTTTTTTTTGTTCCAAAATGGAACTATCTATTATTAAAAATGAAAAAAGAAGAAAAAATAAAATCTCATCTCATCAATTATTAGACTAATTTTAAGCCTAAAATAGATTTGAAATGGATTTTGCTTGATTGATTGAAAAGAAAGAAAGAATGGAGAAATGAAAATTACTTTATCAAAAATATTTTTTTTTTTTTTTTGCTGAAAATGTAGCACTTTTCAAATACTAAAATTTTAATTGGATTTTTCCATAAATGAAATGTTTTATTTTATTATCCAAACTATATTGTTATTAAATAATTAATTTTTATAGATCTTAGTAAATATACTTATTATTCAATTTTTAATCACTTACAAAGTTACAAAGTAAACGTTTACATTTGTATCGGTTGATTCATAATTAATTTTACAATTTGCATTGATTTGTTCTCAATCTATATTAGTTAGAATTTTAAATATTAAAATATCATCACTAACAATTAAGTTAACTTATAATTTTATTTGTGCTATTTATCATTTATGATACAAATGTAATATAATTTTTAAATAGTTATAATTAATTTTAATTTTATCATGAAATTAAATTTACCTCATATTTAAAATAGAAAGGAATTGTTTGAAATTGAAACGTTACTTATTATTTTTATTCATTACTTGTTATTGTTATTATTCTAGTTTCAGGTAATAAATAACTTTGTTTCACTGCAAAAACTTTACTGTAAACAATATACCTATGATATATATGTCAAACTTTTCATAAACCAACTTATATAATTTATTTTGAGGGTGTAAAATTAATTAAGCAATTAGTTTTGAAAAAAAAAAACCTACGTAATATATTAGGTCAACGTATGATAACTTACAGAAATTTCGTTTTCATCTTTTTCCTTTTTTTTTTCCCCGATTAGATGATAATAAATTAATTTTTTTTTTTTTGTGTGTGTGGTAAAATATATGCTGAAATGTGTAAATTAAGTGTTGAAAAAAATAAAATAAAAATAAAACAACTTAATGAATTAAATGAGTTTTAATTTATGGAAGTTTCACTTCATTTCTTTTTTTTTTCTGGTATAAATGAAAATTTGTTTACATTCTCGTATAAATCCTATTAAAGTGGAAAATGAAACTAAACTGAATTTTAAATTGCATTATTTGTTGTCGAAATATATGTACACAACGCATTTATTATTGATATTAAATGATATATGCATACATATATAAAAGGGATGTGATAATTTTTAAGAAATTAAAATACTTCCAATAAATTAATTATTTAAAAGTTATTTTAAATTGGAAAAAAATAATCCAACAAGTAGCATTACAATACTTTCTATAATTTAATCATATGCAAATAAATGAATTTTTATTTTAATACTTGCATTATGCATAAACATAAATGGCAAAAGTATGAGAAATGAAAAGAATATATATTAATTTTTCTTTTTTTCATTTTAAAATTATTCATTTTTTATACTGAAATTTTATCAATTGCAAAAGAAAAAATTATTCGTTTTCTTTTTCAAAATGTTTTTGCAATTTAGCAGATAAATTTTGTATTTTTTATTCTTTTATTAGTATAAATTAATTAATTGACAGTTACTTAATACAAAAATTAAGACAAAAAGAAAAAAAATGTGCATCCTAAATTCTTTTTGTTTCATTTTTTCCATTTTTTTTTGCTGGTTTTTTATTGGTAATAATTTTATTTGTAAAATTTTAACAAAAAAAAAAAATTTTTTTTCTCATAATAAAAGAACAAAAAAAGAAAAAGACAAGAACAAATTAGTTAATATTTGGTTAGATTACAAAAATGGGAAATAATTTGTATGCAAAATTTTTTTTTATTTCTATTTTTTCTTTTATAAAATCAAAAAAGATGATGTGCTAACTTTGATTAGCATCATTATTTTGCTTTTTGGAATTTCAGTTAAAGAATTCTTGGAACGAGCACGAGAAGATTTCAAACAGCGATGGGAAAATCCTACACAGGTATTATTAAATTTTAGTTAACTACAAATGTTTGTTAAAACGATTTCAATCATCCCATTTATTTGGAACATTGAAATTAAAGAAACAAATTTTTTTTTTTTACAAATAATTAAATTGTCATATCATCTTTTATTGTTCTTTATATTACTTTTTTAAGCTAGCAAAGAAAAAAAATGCGATGAATTCGAAAATTTTCTCAAACTTCTTTGCTGGTAGAAAATTGAATGCAATTTAATTTTTATTTAAAATGCCAAATATGAAATTTTCAATTATCTATCATATTTATATTAGATGTATAGATGAAATGGAATAGAATAGGTAGAATAAAATAGACTAAATGGAATAGAATAGATAGGATGGAATAGACGGAATAGAATAGAATGAAGAAGAATGGAATAGATGGGATAAAATAGGTGAGATAGGACGGAACGGATGGAATAAGAATAGGACAGAATAGGTGGGATAGAATAATGGAATAGAATAGACAGGTTGTAGTAGTGGTATAGAATAGGATAGATAGATTATAACAGATATATTCCAGTTCTTTATTTGATGTAACATTTTTGTTCTTTTTTTTTCTTTCAACTAAAATTTCCTAAAATTTCAATCATTAAGCTAACACTGCAAGAAAAGAAAAAGAAAAAAAAAGCGTCGTCCTTCTTCCATTTGTTGTTCATATTGTCATTCATCGATTTGGCATTGTTAGCTTTTGATGGATGTTTTGCACTTTTATCGTTTCCGATAAAAGTAAGGCTAATTTTCGAATTTAAAATTGAATAAAGTCTTAATGTTATGCAAGTTTCCCTTCCTCTTCCTTAGTGTTATTTTCATTTTAGTGAAAAAGTTCATAGCATTAAAATTGTTTTTTTTGCATTTTTTCAAGCAGAATATTTCTAAAAATAGAAATAAAAAAAAAAAAAACATATGCATGAAACGATTGACAAACAGAAGCAGAAAAGATAAAAGAAGGGAAAAAAAATAAATAGCATGAATTTGATTAAAATATTTAATAAAAAATTATAATATTTTATCATTTCTTCGTTTTGTTTTTCGATTTATTAAGAATTACCAATAAATTTTTCAATCTATAAAAAATCAATAAATTTATTTCGTATTTATTTATTTATTTTCCTTTTTGGAATTTAAAATAGATTGAAATATACTGGTAATATGGTAGGTAGTATATGTTTATATTTTTGGAATTTAAAATACATTTAAAATATTTTTTTGGAATTTAAAATACATTTAAATATGCTGGTAATATATGTGTTTGTTTGATAAAATTAAAAAGTAATATTCTTACATAAAAAAAAAAAAATTTCTGCATAATTGATTTAAATGTGCTGGTAGTCAACAAACTTTGAAAGTAAACAAAATTTAGGGTAAAAAATTCGAGCAATTCTTATTTTTCTAAACTTTTGCAAACTATTTACCATTTTTAAATGTTTCGTATCAATATCACGTCTTTTTTGGAATTTTTGGAATTTAAAATACATTTAAATATGTTGATAATATATGTGTTTGTTTGATAAAATTAAAAAGTAATATTTTTACATAAAAAAAAAAATTTCTGCATAAAATAAATTAAATCCTATATTATGTTATGGTGATGGAAATTCAATTGAAATAGTTAATTAAAAATAAACTATGGACAAATGATGTATGATAATTTTTTTCTACGTTTATTAATAAAAATGGGAAAAATGTTGATGCTAACTTAACGAATAGTTTTATTCAATAGTGATGATATTTATTAAAATTAAGGTTGAAATTAAGATTAAGATTAAAATTTAAATCAATAATTCAATATCATTTATCTAACATGCAATAAAAATGTATATACATTTGGCAATATTTGAAATGATTAAAATTTGTTTCTAATTTTTCATAATTAAACAACTTTATTGTATTTCATTTAAATTAAAATTAACTAAATTTTTTCACTTAAAAATTTAGTCAATTTGTGATTTTTTTTTTCTTATTTTCCTTAAAATAAATGTAACAATTCTTTTTTTTTTTTTTTCCTTCAGAATACAGCACAATTAGATGATTTTGATCGAATTAAAACACTTGGTACTGGTTCATTTGGACGTGTAATGTTGGTAAAACATAAACAAAACGGGTCGTATTATGCGATGAAAATTTTGGATAAACAAAAAGTGGTAAAATTGAAACAAGTTGAACATACACTTAATGAAAAGCGTATACTTCAAGCAGTTGATTTCCCATTTCTGGTCAATATGGAATATTCTTTCAAAGTATATTTTATTTTTTTAAAAAAAAAAAATTGTAAAAAAAAGTGGTATTTTTAGAAAATTATAATGTTTTTTCTTTTTTTCATTTCAATCTAAATTTACTTTGAAAAATTTTATTGTAAAAAAGAAAGAGCAAATTGCAACTTTTTTAATTGTTCATTTTTAAAAAAAAAAAATCATATTTTAATTATTGAATAATTATGCTGAAAGAGTATAAAGGAAGCAGTAATAATTAATGTTATTAATAGGAAATATTAAATGTTAACAAATTTTTTTATTCAAATAATTTTTTTTTTCTTCTATTAATTATTATACTATCAATTAAAAAAAAAATGTTGATTTTTGAAAATATCCATAATATTATAAAAAATTTATTGGAAAAAAACGAGAAAATTTTCTAGATTTTTTCTTTTTTTCAAAAAAAATATATTTTTGCTTAAAAAATTGAATCTAACTAGCATACAATCATTTTATTTCATAATAATAATAATAAGTTATTGGCAAAGTATAAAAGAAGTACAGCAAGTTATTAATAGATTAAAATTTTCCATTTCTATAAAAGTAAACAAAATAAAATAATTTTTTTTTTATTTTTCATCCTTTCTAATTGATTAAATTTAAAAAAATTTTTTCTTTTCAAAATACTTTCACACATTCTTCCCAACATTTATAATAATTCTTTATAATTGTAACATATAAAAACGAAAGAAAAAAAAACCAACTTTGATAAAAAAAAACGAAAAAAATTGAAAAAAAAAAATTCATTGATTAAAAAGAATGAAAAAAACAAGCAAACAAATGAATGATTAATGATGATTTAAAAAAAATAGAAAATAAAAAATTTAAAAAAAAAAATTCTTTTTTCTCTTCTTTTGTTTTTTTTTTCTTTGTATTTTTAGGATAATTCAAATTTGTATATGGTGCTCGAATTTATTGGTGGTGGTGAAATGTTTTCACATTTACGGCGCATTGGTCGCTTCAGTGAGCCACATTCTCGTTTTTATGCGGCGCAAATTGTACTTGCATTCGAGTATCTTCATTCCCTTGACCTCATTTATCGAGATTTGAAGCCTGAAAATCTTCTTATTGATAATACAGGCTATATTAAGGTATAATATATTACTGGAATTAATATATAAATTATTATTGTATTATGATTAAGTACATTTATATGATAGGTAGAAGTTATATTTTATTATATCTGTCATTTCCTTTTCTTTTTTTTTTTTACTAACATTATTATATTATTCAATTTTGTTCATTTAAAGTTTAAAAATAGCAAAATTTTTGAAATTATAAAATGCAAATGATCGAATTAATTTGTCAATTTTTATTGTTTTGTTTTTTTTCTTTTACTTTAAATTGATTTTACTTTTTATTTAAAAGAAAAAAAAAAACGAGAGAGAAGAAACATAGAGAGGGAGTGAGAAAAAGAAAAAAGAAAAATGTTGGATGGAATTACTTTTTTTATGATAGAATTGGAAATTTTCTTCTTCAAATTGAAAAAAAAAAACATTATATGTATTTTTTTTTTTCACATTGAATAGTAATTGTGTAGTAATGAAAAATGAATTAATGTAAGTAATTTAAATTTGCTAATGTCAAATATAAGTAACTAACTCCCAAAAAGTATTACAAAGTAAGTAAGTGATAAAAAATAGATTTAGAAAAGCGAAATATTTTGATAATATCTAATATTATTGCAATAATATTTCAAAATAAATGATTTACATATTTTTTAAAATTAAATAAATAAAATAAAATTTATTAATTGTTAGGAAAAATTATATTGAAATTATTTTTGTTTTTACAGAGATATCTATTTTGATAATGTTATTAAAATGCAAAGTAAAAAATTTCATAATTGAAAAGAATAATTATGAATAAGCAATTATTGTAACAGTGACATTTTTTTCTTTTTTTTTAAATAGTTTTACTAATTAATGAAATTTTATAGTTTCTTCTTTTGATAAATTACTTTTTTTTTTGTTTATATTTTTACGATGTGTGTTTTTTATTGTTTATATTTATTATGCAAATTTTTTATTTGTGTGTGTTTTTTTTTTTTATAGATTACTGATTTTGGTTTTGCAAAACGTGTAAAAGGACGAACGTGGACTTTGTGTGGTACACCAGAATATCTTGCACCAGAAATTATTTTGAGCAAAGTAATTCTTTTTTTTTTGTTTTCATTCAAAAATTTTCAAATTTATTTTAGTGTCTTCAATTTTCTTTTTTTTTTATCTGTAAATTTTCATTGATAAAAATTATATCAATGTTTTAAACAGAGAAATTGATGATGATGCAAAAAGAAAGTATAAATTTGAGGTATAATGAATCAATTAATACATAAATAAATAAAACGAACACATTAATTAAAAATAAAGAAACGATTTAATTAATTAATTAAATGAATATATCATAAATTAATAATTATTTCTGGGAAATAATATTTATATTTTTTTTAGGGTTACAATAAAGCAGTCGATTGGTGGGCATTAGGTGTACTTATCTACGAAATGGCTGCTGGTTATCCGCCATTTTTTGCTGATCAACCGATACAAATTTATGAAAAAATTGTTTCCGGAAAAGTAATTTGATAATTTCTCTTTATCTACTAATAAATTAGTATTTAATTATATACATATAAAAGTTAATTAGTTAATTAATTCATTTATAACTGAATTAATTCATGATCTGAATTGTTTTAATCTTAGTGCTGATTAACTTGACAACAGATATTACATTCATTTCATTTTGAGTTTCCTTTTTTTTTTTTTGAAAATCCGAAAAAAGAAAGATCACATTTTATTTTTAATACTACTCGACAATACTTGTTTATTCCTAAATAGTTAATTAATAATTAGCAACTTTCAAAAAAAAAAGTAATTTATTAGGTGAAATATATCTATGTATATACATGCATATCGCGTGCTAATTTATCTATTAATTAATTAATTAATTAATTAATATTTTTATGTGTAAACAATGAATACATACTGTTCTTAAAATTTTTTAAATTTATTTCAATAAATAAAAAAACTAAGGGAAGTTTCATTTTCTTTTTTTCTTTTCGTTTTTTTTTTTTCAAAAAAATAAGACAAAAAGAAAGATGAAAGATAGAAAAAAAAAATTTTTTTTTTTTAAATTTTTTATGCTTTAGGTGAAATTTCCATCGTATTTTTCGAACGAACTCAAAGATTTATTGAAAAATTTATTACAAGTTGATTTAACAAAAAGATATGGTAATTTAAAAAATGGTGTCGCAGATATTAAAAATCAGAAATGGTTCAGTTCAACAGATTGGATTGCTATTTATCAAAGAAAGGTTAAAAATTTATGTTATATTTTGAATAACTTTTTATAATGCATCATTTTTTTTTTTTTATGAATTAAATATGATAAAAATTATCAACGATCATTTAAAATATTTACAAATCATTATAAAAATGAATGAAACTATTAAAGAAAAAAGAAAGGATTTATGATAATATTGCGAAAATTTTTCAAACTTTTTCAAATTATTTTAAATTATACAACTTAAAATTATGAATTCATTATTAAAATTAGTTAATTAATAATTATATGTTTCTTTTTTCCTTTAATTTATTGAAAAAAAAAAGTTTTTTTTCTTTTAGATAGATGCGCCATTTTTGCCCAAATGTCGTGGCGCTGGTGATGCGTCTAATTTTGACGATTATGAAGAAGAACCATTACGGATTTCAAGTACCGAAAAATGTGCAAAAGAATTTGCTGATTTTTAGCGAATTATTTTAAATAATAGAGAGAAGAGAAAGAGAGAGAGAGAGAGAAGAAAAGAAAACAATTAAAAATTTCAAATGGAAAAATTTTTTCTTTTTATTTCAAAAAAAGAAAATTATAATTAATAAAGAAAAAGATAAATAACAAACAAAATCATTCATTGATCTTTTTTTTTTGTTTAGTTTTTATTTTTCTCTCTATCATTTCTTTTATAAGTATTTTATCGATTCAATTTTTTTTTTTTTTTCAAATATTGTTTGATACGATATAATTTAATATCAATCGATGATCAACTCAATTCAATCAATCGATAAATCAATCGATTAGTCAATCAATCAGTGATTCAGTCAATTAATATGATTCTTTAAATGATTTTTCTCATTAAATTAGTGTATTTTAAATGTTATTATGGACGATTTATGTATTTTGCTCCTTTTTTTTTTCTTTGTAATTTACATAAAGATATAAAAGAAAAATGGGTTCGTTTTTTTTTTTTTTTTGTTCCTAAATTTTAATTTAATTTTTAACTGAAATATTCTGTACAAAAGTTTTAGTAATTGAATATATTTAACAGAATTGATATTCTTTTCAATTCATTCTCCTTGTACAATTGTGTTGATAGCAACAAAAAAAAGAGAAAGAAAGAAAGAAAGAAATTAAAAATTTATTTTAATTCATTACCAATTATTTATTAGTGGTTAAACTCCTTTTTTTTTGTCACTCAACGAATTTTAGTTTTAAAAAAATTTAGTCATTTTTCTTTATTGATCAAAAAAAATGATAACGCAAAATTATTTTTCATTTCTTTTTTTCTTCAATTTTTTGTTCTATCAATTTATTTACCTTTCTCAACTTTTTTTAGTTTTTAATTTTCAATTTAAAACAAACTTTACACATTAAATTCATTGCATTTTTTTTTGAATTATCATTAATTGGTTGGATGAAAAGGTTGAACAAAACAAAAATAAAATCAGTTTTTTACGCCTAACACTGCAATGATATTATTTTTCTAGTCGTTTCAATAATATATTGGTGATAATGTCTCATTAGCTACTATTATTGTGATTATTATTATTATCATTATTGATATCAATATTAATATTATATTATTATTATTAGTAATGTTATTATTATTATTGTCATTATTATTATGATTATTATTATTATTATCATTATTGATATCAATATTAATATTATATTATTATTATTAGTATTATTATTATTATTATTATCACTATTGATATCAATATTAATACCATGTTATTATTGTTATCATTATTATTATTATTATTACTGTGATTAATTTATTTATTAATTGTAAATATGTGAATTTATTCAAAAATAAATTATCGCTTATGTCAAGTTAAAGCTTATAATTAGGATAAGTTCAGCTGCTAATATGTGTTTATGTTGGATTTCTATTAGATTTCCAATATTTTATATTTTTATTAGGTTTCAAAATATTTTGCAGCATAATTAAAGCAGAAATATTACTTACTGTGGGAGAAAGATTGATTCTGAAATTTACTTTGAAAAGAATTAAATTCAAAGATAGTTTTTTTTTTTTTGCTTTAAAAACTTTGATTTTATCCTATTGAAAAGAATTTCATTTTTATTTCTTTTGCTATTACAATAGTAATACTAATAACAATAGCAATAATAACAATAATAATAAAAGTAATAATAATAATGATAATAATAATAATAATAAATGTAAAATCGAATAGTTATAATTAAAAACAATAATAATCATTCAACAATGTCTGTTCATTTCATTTAAAAATGTTGTAATTTTACCGCTTTAGTTTTTTTTTTCTTTTTTTTAATTATCGTTTTAAACTTTAATATATTATTTTAATGTAGTTTATTTGCTTTTTCTTTTTTTTCAAATTTGTTCTTTTTTTTTATATTTTTGCTTTTCGTAATAATTTCATGCCACAAAAATTGATGAGTCATATTTGTTGATTTTTTTTTTCTTTTTGTTTTACTTTCATTTTTATAAATTTAATTCTTTTTTTAATATTATAAAATACATTATGCAGAAATTGTGTGATAATTTAGAAAAAATAAAGAAACTGTACAATAAGTTTTACTTTCATGTATAATTTGTTTTATTTTTCCTTCAAAATTTCGAATAAATTATTCAAAGCAACTTTCTTTTTACATAACAATTCAATTCCTTTAATTGACATTTTTAAACAGAAAGAGAGAGAGAGAGAGAAAGAGAGAGGGAGAAAAATTATATTTGAAAAGTTCTGAGAAGATAATTTTGCTAATTAATTTTATCCAAAATGTTGCTGCTAGTCTTAAATTATTTTAGATCATTTTTATTCTGTTGTAATTTTCCTTTTTTTTAAATTATCATTTTTTACAGATAATTTGATTTAGAGTAGTTTTTTCTTATTTTTCACTACTTTTTTCATATTTTAATAATTTCTTCCATTTAAAATTGATTTAATTTTGATTATAATTCATAAAAAGCTATTTAGATCTATTCATTCAATTGAAATTGAAATTGACAATTGAAATTTACAAATTAATGAAATGAATTAACATTCTTTATCAGTGCTTTTTTTCCTTTTCCTCTTTCAACAATTTTTTTTTAATGATAATTTCATTATTATTACTTTTCTTATTATTATTTTTATTAATTACTATTACGATTATTGCAATATAATTACTCAAATTAATTTCAATTGTAAAATACTGTTTTTTCTTTTTTTAAATATACATATGTATATAATTAATGATTTGATTTGCATCTGATGTGATTAGCTTTTGTTAGCAAATAAATATAAATACAAATATAAATAATTTCGATTCCTCAATTTAATTCACGGGTAATTAATAAAAACAAGAAATAAAATAAAGAAATTGTAAAAATTACAAAAATTTTAATCATTTTATTTTGATTATTCAGTGCTAAAAACACTAAAAGTAAAAATTTTCCAATCAAATTTTCATTTTACTCAAGATTTCTAAAATTTTACAATATTTTAATAATTTGTCTCGAATCATCGATGTATTTATGAAAACAAAATTTCATTGTTATTTAATATTTCATTGTTTATGCAATAATTCAAAAACCGTTACAAATATATGCATAAATGTTTGAAAAATAAAAAAAAATTTCTGATTTTACTAACATTTCAACAAATAAATAAATAAATAAACAAATAAATAAATATTATCATTTTTGCTTATTATTTGATTCTGAAATTCATTTTTTTTTTTCTCCTAATTTTTCAAATAACAGTTTATATGTGTGCTAATTACTACATACAGTCAAAATTTTCTTTTCTATTTATTCAAATTTCTTTTTTTACATTTCCAGAAAATTTGAAAAAATTCCATATAAACCACTGATTATAAGGATTTTAGTTTTTTCTTTTTTTTTTTCATTTTTGAATGTATTGTAAATTGTATTTTTGCAATTTTCTGAACCAATTCCATTCGAATTAGCTTTAATTTTTGATTAAAATTTAAAGGAAACGTTGTGTATTGTTAAAATGCAAATAATTAAATTAAAAACATCGATTTGTATCTAAAATTGACGTTTAATTAGCAACAATTTAATTTTCAAAAAATGATAGCAAAAGAAAAATGAAACAAAATTAGGAAACGGTGAAAAAAAAAAAGAAAACAAATGCAAATAATTTCTTTATAAAGCTCAATTTTTTTTTATAAAGAAAGTACTATTCATACCTCTCTTTTTTTGAGTATTTCTTTTCTATTTTTTATTATTTCATCAGTTGTAATTGAATAAAATTATTAATCAATTTTATTATAAAAAGTTTATCCAATTGAAAAAAATGTTGCAAATTTGAACAATCTAAAAGCAAAAAATAAGAACGAAGAAAAAATGTTGTAGTTTGAATGGAAAAAAAAGTAAAAATATCAACTAGGAAATAAATAAGTTAATTATTCATTCTAATTCATTAATTACTATCTTTGAAATTTCAAAAATTTCATTTCTAAAAATACCTTCTAAAAAATACTGTTTGTAAAATGTTTGTTTACATCGAAATATGGCAGAATATTTAATAAGGAAGATTATAAATAATAGTAATAATCGATAGCAATGGTAATAATGATAATAGCATTAGCAATAATAATAATAATAGCATTAGCAATAATAATAATAATAATAATAATATTGTTATGTTATTGTTACTACTGTCGGTATTGTAATTATAATGATTGTAATGATAATTGTAATCATTATAATGATTATGCAATTATGATGATTGTAATCATAATGATGTAATTATAATGATATGATGATGATAATAACGATAATATCAATGATAACTATGGAACAATAAATGTTTATACTTGGGTTCGTTTCAGTTCTTTTTATTCAATTTCACATATATATCATAAAATTAAAGTAAAATTTTTGTTAATAAATAAAAATCATTGGAGTGGAAGAAAACTGCCTCTACCATTCATTATTTATATGATTAACTTTTAGACTTACTTTTTTCACGGTCCACTTTTTGTTGTTGCGTGTATATAATTTTTATTTCCATAAATTATAAATTTCATTCCCATTTTAATTATTGTCATTATTATTATTATTACTTTTACTATTACTGTTATTATTATTATTACTGCCATTAATACTATTATTACTACTTTTAACAAATATTACTTTTTTAAGGCTTTTAAATAATTAATTATCTATTGTAATATGTTTAATAATAATTTGTAGTAGTGAAAAACTGGCAGCTTTTGAAGAATTCATAAAAAAAAAACTCAATTTTAATTTAAAGATATCAATTTCACATGATGATTCATTATTGTATGATGATTCAAAGCAAACATTTGATTACGTTTGTAATAAACAAACAGGTGTTTATTTCATGTTTAATTTAATGCAATTATATATTAGTAATCCAATGATTAAAATTGTATTCCATTATAAATTTAGGTATTTCCAAAAAGACATATACATATATCGATTAGAAGTATTTTAAAAATAATTTAAATAATCTTTTTATTTCGATTAATTAATATTTCTAAATTGTATGATTCATCTTTTAACAGATTTATTGTTTGCAAATTCTAATTTAAGTATTTTTTTTTCTTATTTCTATCAACATTGCAACTTTTAAATTATTCTTAATTAGATTATAAATTAATGATTAAATTATTCTTAGTATAATTTATGTTCAATTGATAATAAAATATTGGGACATAATAAGAAGAAATAACATTTCATTAAATGATAAAATATTGGGACATAATTAGTAATAAGAAGAAATAACATTTAATTGAAAAAAAAAATATATTTTCTTGTTGCCAATATAATTTCTTCTTATACGTAATCGAATAATCAAATTTCCTAAATGATAATATCACTATTTAATATTATTAAAATTACATTGTTATTCAGTAATATTCGTTGTATACAATCATTTAAACATTATCAAATATATATTTGTATATAATCATGTTATCGCTTAATCACACATGAAACATGAACGATGATTATTTAAGGATTATTCGTTTAACAAAATTTTAAATTAATTACTCAAATTATCAATTTCATTTAAAACAAGACAAACAGTAATTTTGCTAATTTCAATATATCAATTTTAAAGATTATCAAATCTACATAATGAAATAAATAACATTTTTTTAAAAAAAAAAGATGATGAATCAATTTCTGGATAAATAATTAACGATCAAAATTGCAATTAAATAATTTTTCTTTCCTGATTTCTATCATAAATATTGCAGTTCTCTACTTCATCCGATCCTTTCACCTATTAAAATGATTTTATCATTTTATCTATCCAATATAAAATTTCGTAAAATATTTTTATGAAATGACCGAATTTCTAATTTCATTTCAGGCAAACAAACTGAATTCATATCATTTATCATTCAGTTGTAAAAATTCATTCATCCTTTTGTTTCTTCAATTTGTCAATTAATTATTTCATAACATTTGATTTCTCTCTTTCAATCTCATCGGATGAATAATTTAAATTATATCAAATTTAAAATCATCGTTTTCATTTTTCAAATCTTTTTCATTTTTTTGCTTGAAACATAATTGACTATAAAATAAATTTAATTGAAATATAATTGATAGTGAATTTTTGTATGGAAAGGATTTCTAACATTATTATAATTATTGCTCGTCTTACAATAATGAGTGGTAAAATTAATAGTGAAATTTCAACAGATTTATTGAAAATTAATAAATGTAAATTTTTTATTGAAAAAGAAAAAAAAATTTTTTTCTGCAATAAATTTCAATCAATTTCAATAAATTTCCGCATTATAAATAATTTAATAGTAATGCAATTCAATCATTTAATTTTAGTCATTTAATAGTAATACAAATTTGATCATTTAAATTCCACTTTTACCACTTTTTCCAGAATTTTTTTTTTAAACTTAAAATGTAGTAGATCCATATTAATAAAAAATTATCAATTTCAAGTTAAATTTTCTTTGAACTTATTATTTTTATTTCCAGGATTATTATGCTATCACTGATAATTGTAATCATTTGTACATATTGGTCATGTTCAAATGCCCAACAACAACAACAACACCAGGATAATATTAACTTTAACAATAATTATCCCATTGCGCAATTATTATCGCAAGAACAATCAAATAATAATATTAGCGCCACAATAAATATTTACCCAAAACATCATTCAATTATGAAAAGTAAACAAATTACCGAATTAAAAACTAGGATGCGTAATTTACCGATATATTATCACAACAAACAACAACAACAACAACAGAATAAACAACAACAGAACAAAGAACAAATTTTAATGGAAATGTATGCTACACATTTGGTTGATCAATCATCATCACCAAAACAGATCATTTCTCGGCAAACAGTGCCGTTATTGCAACAAAACCAACAACTGCAACAACAATTTCCGCTTAATGCGCAACAACAACAACAATTTCCGCCTAATACGCAAGAACAACAACAACAATTTCCGCTTAATGCGCAACAACAACAACAATTTCCGCTTAATGCGCAACAACAACAACAATTTCCGCCTAATACGCAAGAACAACAACAACAATTTCCGCCTAATACGCAAGAACAACAACAACAATTTCCGCCTAATACGCAAGAACAACAACAACAATTTCCGCCTAATACGCAAGAACAACAACAACAATTTCCGCCTAATACGCAAGAACAACAACAACAATTTCCGCTTAATGTACAACAATATATTTCAACAAGCAATCAATCAGTTATCATTCAACCATCACCTAATTTTCAGAGTTTACCATTCGAAAATATCACTAATCAACAAATGCATCAACAATCATTAACTTCAAATGTTATTGAATTGGATCAACTTTTTCCACTCTGGAATACCTATCAATCAATTATTACTGATCCATCGTTATCAAATGCTGAACAACGTTTAAAGAAATGTTGCTCTAGGCTAAATGAAGCAAATACAGAATGCAAGAAACATTTTTGTGGTTTTGATGCATTAGAACCTCGAACGGTTTCTATTTTCTAATATTAAAAAAAAAAAAACATATATTTTAATTAATTTGCTATAATCATAAATCTTTTTTTAAAAAAAAAAAAGTGAGGAAGGACGGTGATCAAGAATCAAGAATGAAATTTATTAATTCCTAACTATTTGAAATAACAAAAACAAAAAAAAAAAGAATTGAATTTTCTTCCATAATGAAAATAATAAAAATTAAAAAAAAATAAGATATATATAATGAAATTTAATATTTAATTTTGTCTTTTGAAATCTTTTAAATTGCGCTTTCCTAACTTTATTTTTAATTACTGCTTAGATAAAATGAAATAAAATAATAAAGAAAGAAACAATATTATTTTAAGGTACTCTATGAGCTAATAAATTGAGTGTAGTCATAAAAAAAAAGTAAATAAATAAGTAAATAAAATATTTATAATAAATTCAAAGCAATAATGTTAGTATCATTTTTTAGATTCTCTTTTATTTATTAATTTGTCAATCACGTGGTCCAACAGTTGGTCAAATGTGGGATTGTGCTTCATCAAGACAAAATCATACAGATTGTTGTATCAGAAAAGGAGTTCGACCAGCATGTCAAATTTATTGTGAAACAACTAATGGAGTACCAACTGATTACAGTAAATATTTGTTCTGCTTAAGTAATTTCCGTCAAATACGTGATTGTTTCCGTGAACATTTAGAAATGCATCATAATTTATACGGTGATTGGTAATAAATTATTTGGTAAAAAATCATTTAAGAGAAATTACCTTTTTTTTTTGAAGAAATTTCAATGCTTTTTTTTTTCTCTTGACAAATAAATGAATTAATAAAAAATATTCTCAGTAAAATCATATTATTTATCTTTCTTCTTTTTTTTTATTTTGTATATTTCAACTAATTAATTCTAAAATATCTTCTAAAAAATTTCATCACTATCTCAAATTTCTTCCATTTCTTTCTCATTGATTGTAATTACACATCAAAATACGGGTATACATTAATTAAAATTAATTATTTAATATTTAAACAGTATAAATAGATCATTCTATTTGATATTTTACAAAAATAAATCCTTTAATATCATGTTTCTTATATCTCTTCCTATCGCTAAGTGATATGGTTATTATCATTTACACCCAATTTTAATTATTGTTATTAACAAATAGCTATTGATTGTCTTAGCATATTAATTTAACAACTAATGACAGTTTTGACTAGTGATTATACTTCTAAGTGATAAAAATTTCCAGTCTTATAATACATATAATGTTCCTTTTGTAAAATATATCATGATGATATTGTAAATAAAATAATTAATAACACTTTAATGATAATCAACAACTGAAAGAAAGAAAAACGAAGGCACAAATAAAACAACAGAAATTGTAGATGACAAAAAATTAAGAAACTTTGACATCCAATTACAAAAATTACATATATAGAAAAAAATTACCTGCTAATATACTACAAAATAATACAGGTACTGCAGACTACTTCAACAAAATCTAGCAGATTACTTTTTAAATTAAGAATAAGTTATGCAGTGGATTAAAAGACAAAAAGAAAGGGAAAGTCAACTTTTAATAAAAAAAATTCATCATTAGCTCTAGGCTACCCAATCTCAAAGCTTTACATTTGTATTAGTAAGTCCTCTAATACAAATGGATGGTAATTTTTTTACCTTTTTACCAAATTCATCCAATTTATGTGCTGATTAATCTGACTAATAGTCTGACTAATGCGCACTCTTACAAAACAAACCTCTTTTAAATGGTATGAATTTGGTGCTTATAATTATAAATTCATTTTCAGTATTGTTGACAAAATCAATTAACCTATTGAATCCTCTGCAACTTACACATATACATTGGACCACAGTTAGAAGGTAAAAAAGGAAGTATAAGAATACCTCTGCGAGGTTTATCACTAAATCGATATATATTTCTGAAATGTGATACCATTTGCGATAATGACAATTCTACCGCCTGTAATAACAACTCAATTAACTTTTTTTTTCTCTTTTTACTAATCTTTCATAGTTTATTATTTGGAATTAAGAATAAGATAGTAGTTTTTTTTTTTTTTTAAGATTGCATAAACTATTTCACCTTTATTCCAAAATGTTCATCTGCTATTGCTACAGCATTTTCAACAACTCCCTCATTTTGCACTGGAGATAATGCACATGTTGAATAAACAACATAACCACCAACTTGAACAGATCGTAATGCGTTGCTGAAAAAAAAAACATTAAAAAAACAACGTAGCAATATCAATATGACTATTTTGTAGTATAATACTGAGCTGTAACGATAGAATTGCATATCTAAATGTTTATATATAAAGACTCAACTTAAAGAAGTAAAATTCTAAATGTTAAACATAAGAGTTTAATTTATATAATAATATTAAACTGTAACAATTTCTACAAGTTTTTTTTTTCTTTCAACAATTTTTACAAGCTGCCAATTCTGTATTGTAATGTAGCATTCAAATTAAGCTTGATAAATAGTCTAAAATTAGTAGACAGAGAAGTGAATCATCAAAAAAATGCTCTAAGAACAGTTATCAAATTTAAACTTACACAAGCATTCGTGTTTGTACTTCTGGTAAATTCAAACGCTGTTCAGTTAGTTGAGTTGAGTATAAATTACCATCATCTCTGTTTACCGACAAACGATCCGAAGTGCATGGTGCATCCACCAAAACCTTAACATACATATAATACTATAAAGATTTTCAAAACAAATAATTATGACATTTGATGATTTTAATCTAAAAAACAATTTTAATAAAATGAAATAGAATGCAATACATCTCCCTAAAACTTTTATTGTAATGCAAAATGCAGAAAAAAAAAAAGAAAAGAAATAAATCAATTATCATACCCTATCATAAATGTTACATTCATCCCAATAATCCAATACTGATGCATCTTTTCTCTTCAATATTACTCGATCAGCAATATCTGAATTAACTGGTATATATTGTCCCAATGCTCGATGCAACTGACCCAAACGGCTTTGTTTATTATCATTGCATGTCAACTTTGCTGTAAAAAAAAATATATTACATAACATATAGAGATAATAAAAGAAAAAACAATAGAAAACAGCAAAGAACGACTTATGATAAAATAATACCATATCAATTTTCAAATTAAATAATCATGACATTTCATGTTTTTAATTTATAGCAAAACTTTAATGAAATGAGAGGAAATATAAAAGTAAGTTATCAAAAATCATAGAAAATGTCCATTGTTGTTAGCTTGATGAAATAATTGTCAAAAATTACAGAAATTTTCAGTATAACATAGAGGAGAACAGAATGAAGGAAATAACTAACTCATTAAACCAGTCTGTACAATTAACAGACTTTTTCCACCTGGTGCAGCACACATGTCTAAGACATTTGACTCTTCGGTTAAACCTAAAGCTAGAACAGGCGCAAGTGAGCCTCCGTCAAGAAGCCACCAACCTAAAAATAATAATGTATGACATTAGAAAACATACGCTTCATATATACGTATCTATACTCGAATACGAGTAAACAAATACATATAGATATAGCTAATAGATAAATCCAGTAAAATATATTAAAACAATTTTTGACATATTGAAATTTTTACCTGGAGTTCCAATTTCATCTTTCGGAGGAGGTGGATAATCAGATAAATCACCCTTTGGAAAGGAATATATTGTCAGTTCAGTTGGATATGTTAATGCATGACTTTTTGTCGGTAACTCAACGTATTGTCCTTCAAAACCAGTGATACTGAAATGGATTAAGTTTAACTTTTGACTAAATTTAAATATAAAATTTAATGATAAATTATTAAAGTACCAAATTTAATAGCGTTTTATAAAAAAATTCATAAATATTCAGACATAAAATTACAGCACAAAATTAAACAAAAAAAATATGTTCAAGCAGAGAGAAAAAAAAAAACCAGAAAATGATCATTAAAAATATTTTACTTAATCTTTTTGATATTTACATCTTTCGATAACTTCGTTTTGAAATGTGTTCGTTCCTCTAACGATGCAATTTCACCAGACTGTCGAAAATATCCCAATCCTCCTTCACCACGCATATATATAGATTCCAATTCATTTTCAACCTTTATTGAAATGGAAAATTTCTTCGATAGTATGCATTTCAATGTAAAGAATTTAACAAATATTAGATGCTACATGATGAAATACTGCAAAATTTGCTCATGTGATTTATGAAATTTATAAAGAGCATAAATTCAAAATATTAAAAACAATTAATCTTTTTGTGCAATTACCGAATCATTAGCTTTCGACGTATCATTTGATGGTATCGGTTGATATTCTTTGTATTCTGCACATGCATTATCTTTCTTGTTAACTTTTTGATGAAGTTTTTCCAGAACATTAAATGCACCTAGATCTTTTAATAGTGCCTCATTTTTCTGTCGATTTCTATAAAAATAAAGGAAAGAAATTACATCAAACTTAAATAAAATTTCAAAAATGGAATTTAAATGATATAAATGAAATGCTTAAAAAGCAATGTAAATAAAGAAAATGAAACTAAAAAAAAAAAAGGAAAACTATCGCTATGCTTTTTCATTTAATTCATTGAAGAATGTTTTTCATTGCAAATTTGGATAATTTTTGAAAAATTTTACTTCTTCAAAAAAAAAAAAAATTGCAAATAATTGACCTTGAAAATTTATTTAACACAGCGAAATATTTATTCGGTGTAAGTAATCCTAAACGTATTGATGGCCATTGATTACCATATACTGGTCCATAATAAAAATCGAAATTATCCAACGCAATCATTGTTGGTGTTTTAAATGGTCGTGTTTTTGCATACTTCTCTTTGAATAATTTCGAAGCAAAATGCCTTTTTGGCGTAAATTTCGTTGGTACGCCTAACGATGACGTTACGTCAATGATTCGTTTACTGATCATAATTCCTGCAATTTCTATTTGATGTTATAATTAATGACAAAAAAAAAATCTCATCTCTATTCTGATCCTATAAAACAAAAGAGAGAATGTATTAATTAGTATGTTAAAGGAATTTTTTGAACTTTCCAAATTTTTTTACGAAATGAAACTAAATCATTTTATGAAGTATTGTGAAACATTACATTAAATATTTTTGCGTATTATATCAAAACTTTCTTATATTTTACATACGATAATTTCGAGATATTCCGTTAAGCATCCTGAAAATTCACCATAAAACTTTACTAATTACTAATAATTTTGTTAATGAGATAATAATAATCATCCGGAAATTCAGAAACATTAAAGAAAAGATAACCGTTTAACTATTTTTGTAATTATTTTATATCATTTACTCATCTTCCACCTCCTACCTTATTCCATCTCGAGTAATTCATGAATAATAATATTAATTGATTAAAAAATGTCTCAATAATATTTAATGCACCATTTTTTTTTTCTCAGCATCTAATCGATCCATTGAATCAATCATATGCAAAATTTATATCATCCAAAAAATTAAAGCAAAAATAATACAAAAAGAAAACTTCCAGATAATTCATTTTTCTTGAATGAGAAACTCCCGAGAAATCTTTGAAGTCACATGCAACCACATGTAAATATAACTAGCAAAATTATAACCGATGTATGTCATTATTATTTCAATCAAAAGTTATATATATCGGAAAAAAGTTCATCTCAGACATATTTCAATATATTTAGGATTTCAATTATCAATTGAAATAATTGATCCACTAAATTAATTGTATTAATATGCTAATTAGTAGTAGTCTCGATGTATATCGTCCGTAAATACATCAATTATATGCTAATTTAGCATTAATATCTTATCTTAAATATCACTTTATTCATTAATAAAAATTAATAAACAATAAATCGATTAAAATTGCTAAATTAATCGATTGAATATCGATAAGTTTCATTAACTCTATCCGTTGCCATCTTAGCGGTTTCACAACCCTCAAGTTATCATCTTTGGGATACTTTTTTTTTTTTTTATTCTAATTTAATCTCAAAATTTTTTTTTCTAATTTTTTTCACCTATATTTTGGAAGAAAGAGAAAATAAAACAACTGGAAAAAACAATAAAAAATAATAATAAATCGAAGGAAATATAAAATATAAAAGAAACTGGTTTTTATTCCGGTTTTCCTATACTAAAGGACGTTCGGTATTCTACGGCCTACTGAAATTACGATTGAATTTAGTTAGTTAATGGATAACTTCCAGTCGAGTGGTGTGTTTTTTTATTTTGTTATAAAGATTTAAGATATTCGTATATTAATTATCAGATATTAGTTATCCGGAAAATATTTCCGTTCTATAAAATTGAGCTCAGATTGTATATAACTTACGTAATAGATATTGATAACGTATTGATAATATAACTTTATTAGTAATATATATTTTATCATTGAAATTATTGGTATAAAATAATTTCGGTTTTTTTTTTCTTCCACAATACAATGAAACTTACGTAAAGAATTAATTGCAAAATATTGAGTCTCTGAATCACTTAATAAGCAAAGTTTACCTGAGTAAGTTGTAAAGTTTAGAAATATCAACTGACATAAATAATATTTATTATCAAATTTTCGTAATAATAGTTATGCTTTGATAATTTGTTATCAACTGAAACATTATTATTTATTAAACTAACATTGCGAAATTTTGAGAGTTATTTGTATATATCATATAACATGTATATTGAAATATGTAATATATTGAACAAATATATTAAATATATAATCAATGAAATTTGTATACGTGTATAATGCGATTAAATACGTTTGAAATTCACCTAAAGAATTAATAGAATTAATTGTAAAATATTGATTTTTGTGATTATTTATCTGTCATATAACTTGGTGAATATATTAGTTAAGCATAATTCAGTTTATAGTTTATATTTTTATATAGTTTATAATCATTTCCTATTCAGTTTATAACATTAATGTTAATTTTTTATAGTTTTACTTTGTTACGAAATTTTTGCTTTATTAATATGTTACAGAAATTGATTATTAGTAATTTATAGAAGTTTTTTTTTTTCTTATTTAATATGCAATTTACAGTTTACGTTTTTTTTTTTCAATATCTCATTTTCAAAGTTATTTTGCATTCATTACAACATATTCAAATTTCATATGTGAATTGTTCAATTTTACATTATATAAATCGATTTTTTTTTTTTTGGAATGGTTATATGTATTATTTTTTATTCTTTTTTATGACACAATATTATTTGAAGGAAATCATTTTAGAAAGTAAAAATTTCTTAACGATGACTTCAAATCTATCGCAATATAACTTGAAAAGTGCTGGTAAGAGATTTTTGTTTCTTTTTTTTTTCTGCTTCCTTTTTCTTCTTAGAAGTATTCAGTCTTTCAAATGTATTAATTTTCATTTGATTGTAAAATTTATCCTTGTTAAAATATTTGAGAAATTAATATAGCATTACATTTAGTTATTTGGTAATTTATGATGGAAAATAAATCTTATGATTTGTAATTTTTTTAAAATTTTAATATCTTTTGTGTTATAGTTGTTTACAAAATAGCCATCGTATTTTCATTTGTGATTTATACTTAAAAAAAAAAAGAAAGAGTATGTCATTGTAGGTGTGAAGAGGTTAATGAAAGAAGCAGTTGAATTACGCAATCCAACGGATATGTATTATGCTCAACCACTTGAAGTAAATAAATAATGAAATATTTGTGGAAACTTAATGCTTCTCTTTTGATTAGTTATTCAGATATAGTTTTTGCTAAGTTTTTCTTTTTTTTTTCTTAAACTAATCATTTATGAGTTAAAATTCAATTAGTTAATGTATGTTCAGCTAATGAAATGTGCTATATAAATTTACAACAAGTATTAACTGAATAATTTTAGCTTATCATATCACTTCATCATATTTTTATTTCTGAACTTTTTGTAATATTGTTTGCGCAAAATTAAAAAAAAAAAAAAAAAATTAATGTCAGGATAATCTATTCGAGTGGCATTTTACTGTACGTGGACCGGCTGATACAGACTTCGAGAATGGTATTTATCATGGGCGAATACTTTTACCAGTGGATTATCCAATGAAACCACCAAGTGTTATATTGCTTACGGTAAGTTTATATAGATTTTGATTTGCTGAATTATTTATGGAATAATTTATTTGATTTTTTGAATTCTATTACTGTGATTTATCCAAACTGCTCATTTCTTCACTTTGTCTAAGGTTTTTGACAAAACGATTTCGTTAATAACATATTGAGAAAAAAAAATTTTTTTATTGAATTTTTTATGTATTCTTTTTTTTTTCGTGTAAATCGTAACTGAATTTTTACAAAGCTTTGTTTGCAGCCGAATGGTCGTTTTCAGTTAAATCAGAAGATATGCCTTAGCATTTCAGATCATCATCCTGAATCTTGGCAACCATCATGGTCCAGTAAGATATTCCACTTATTTATTTACGAAATCATATGATATTAGACTAATCAATTAACGATACTTTTAGCCTTTGACATTGAATATTGTGATAAATGACAGGTTTTACAATTCTTTCATTCTAAATTTCAGTTCGTACTGCACTTTTGGCTCTTATTGGTTTTATGCCGACACATTCAGCTGGTGCATTAGGCTCATTAGAGTATCCATCAGAAGAACGCCGAAGGCTTGCCAAAATGTATGCCTTATTTTCTTTTTATTTATTTTATGAGATTTTTTAATTTGGAAATGGGAGAATAAATGTAACGAGAAAGGAAATTTTCATATTCATTTGATACAATTTATTCCATTTCTTTTTAGCAGTATTATAAATAAGCATAGTATTATAAATTGATATATTTTTTAATGAATTTTAGAAGTCATGAATGGGTTTGTAAAGAATGTGGTCTTTGTATGCGAAATGCCTTAGCAAGTAAACCAGTATGTGATGATAATGCAGATGTTATAGAAGCGCAGCATTTGACAACTCAAATTTCAATTAAAGTTAGTAAATATTTTTGCAAACATTAAAGCATTAAGCAATTTAGTTAGATTAGCTCTTATATGGATTTGTTGCTGTGCAATTACAACAAAATATCCTTTTATATTATTAAAAGTTAGCATTATTCTGTTTAAATCTGATTCAGTAAATTATCACTTATAGTTTAACGTATTGAATTAGACGAAGTGTTTTTTCGATTTATTTCATGAATTTTCTTTTTTCATGAATAACTGAATTCATGACCGGATATAATATGAGAGAGAGAGAGAGAGAATCTTCTTTATTTATGATTATCGGAAGTTATATTATACAGGGTGCTGTAAATGAATGTTATAATTTTAATGCTATTTATAAGTTTATTTTAAATTTAGCAGTGATGTATTAAAGTAGAATAGAATTTGAGGATATTTCTTGCAGGAAGAGAAAACAGCAATAAAACAAGAAATAATAAATGATCAAAAATTTTTTGTTACGGGTGATACGAAATTGAAAAATGATGTTATCACGGATAGTGCCACTGATACATCTGAAACTTTACGCCATAGGCTATCATCATCTCAGTCACATTCATCTCAATTACCTTCAACATCTATCACTTCAATTCGTAGTGATGATTTACAATTATCATCACATCGTTATTCGTGGGAGTTAATTTTTATTTGGTTTTTTTCTGTGATTGTTATAGGTTTAGTTTTAAGAAGATTATTTTTTGTACAAAATCATGCGATAGCTTAATTGAGTGCAAATTTAATCATTGCATCAGTACGTTTAAAATTGAAAAAATATGCTTATTGCTTTCTTTTCTATTCTTTATTTTGCTCTTTTCTTTTCTTTTTCCTCTAATTTTGTAATCTTTCTTAAAATAGAATTATGTTTATTATAATATAATGAATAGCTATATAGAATATAGAAATATGTTATAAAATGTTATCGATTTATTATTTGATGCGCCAATAATCAGAAGAGTGCTATTAACTATCGCCTATTGTTTCTATTCTCATTTCGATCATTTTTTGAGAATTTTAATCCAATTTTTTGTCAGTATGAAAATTTGAATGTATTAATGGTAAAAAATGATACGGTTCTACTACTACGATTATATTACTTAAAATATATCATTAAGAATGTAATATGGTAAATAATTTTTACAGTTCTGATAGTTATAGTTGTATGAAAAATATTTTCCGATGAAATTTCATAATTATCGTAGTGATAATACGTCTCTTGTATTTACATAAGAGATGTATTTTTTATTGTGCACTTAATTCATTACATTCTTTTCTTGGATTTTAATTGGAAATGTTTATAGAGTGTTAATAAGTGTGAAATGATGAAAAATTTTTGGAGAAAATTCTGATACTGTAATCGATACTTTTATCATATTAGAGAGGGAAAAAAATTGTAACATTTTATCACTTACCCACTTTTTTTTTCGATAATTTGCTTATTATTAGCAAAAGTAACTCCTTAACTAAAGGAATGATTAGGATTTTCTCCAGATTTCATGCCAAATTAATATCTAACTAGAAAAAAAGAAATGACTGAGGTAAAGTATGAACTTAGCAGTTATCTCTTTCATGGGTAAAATTAGTTCATTAATTCTTACCTCAAATAGTAGCATTGGATGAAGTAAATTTTTAGCTAAAATGGATTTGAAATTAGAAAAAGAAAATAATGATTGATTTTTGAAATTTTTGAAGAGTTCTGATCGAATTAATCATATCGATTAGACTTTTCATTAATCATTAACAAAATTATTACCAATCATAAAATAGGATAAGGAAAATTTTTGAAGCAATGAATATATTCTGAATGATTGGATATATTACAAACCTGAAATATACTTCATTCGAAAGCTTTAATTTGTAGATTTTATGTTGATCTATAACTTTGTAATTCAGCCTAAAAATCCATCAAATGTTCAATATACAAAAGAATGTTAGATTGTAATGAAAATCTTTCTTCCGCAGATGCCTAATAATTTTGTCAAATTAGATGACATTTTTGTATGAAAGAAACTTTATGCTTATGTAATTTCTTCTTTTAATAAAAGCTAATGCTTATTTTGTATGCAAATTATGACAGATCGATTTGATATTTGATTGCAATTTTATTTTAAGCTAAAATTAAATCTATATTATCTAATGTATAGGATAACATGACTGCATGCTGAAAATTATTAATGTTCACTATTTCTATGCTTTTTTCCTCTTAATTCGTAAACTTGATCTTCCTTACATGTATGTGAAAGTATAGAATATTTCACAGCAATTTTTCATGAAAAGTGAAATATCAAATAGTTTAGTAAAGAAGCAATAATTATCATTATTAAAATCTAAGACACTCGTTATTTTGTTAAAAACTGTTAAAAAATATAGGATTTCTTGATATTTAATTCAATTTAATTTCTTTCAATTTAAGTTTATATGAAGAAAGAGAAGTGAAAATGAAAATGTCTTCATTTATTAATATGTGCTTATCATCAATTTAGTTATAACTTTCAAAAAGTTTATTTCTCATTTGTATATAATTACAATGCAATTTGACAACTTGATGTAACCTAACAAACAAATAACATGTGTACTAAGATATAATTTTATACAATTTAAATTCCATCTAATCTAACCTATCCAAGTATCTGAGTTTATATTTTAGTTTTACATATCTTTACATATCTAGAAAAAGAAAAATAACTATCATTTCCATTATTTTAAATTAATTATTACCATTCATAAGCTCACTACTAATATCTTCCATTGTTTGATCATTAATCGTTCCCGCTAGGATATCATTAGCATTTTCAGTTGTATCGTCTTTCTGCCTTTCAATATTATCATTATTTTTCATATTTCTCTGACATTTACTACTATCAATGATACCTTTTCTTCTCGGAATCACATCAAAAAATGACTTCTTCCATGACTGATTTTCCGTGTAGCGTAATAAAATTTCAAAAACTTGATTAACCGTTAGCACCTGAAACAAGCAAAAATAAAATCTACATCCACATATGTATTAAATATATTAGGAAATTTAAAATTTTCTTTTTATAAGTGGATATAATTTTTTAATAACCAAAGAAAAAAGACATTTTTTATATTCACTTATATTATAGGGAGAAAAGTTTTTTTTTTTCTTTTTCTCCACAAAAATTATTGTTAGCAATTCATATTAAGAAATTATATGAAAGTTTCCCATCATTTAGTAATTGTATTGCCATTCAACATAATGCAATTTGCATGATTGTTTTGCAATTGCATATTAAGCATGCCAAAAATGCAAGTCATTATAATATATTATTCATGCTATTAACCATTTTGCTGCTTTATTTGTTGAATGCATGAAATTGCGTTCCCATAATGCTAATTATTTTAATTTTACAACAGTATTACTGTTTTAGGTTTTGATTTCTATTCTTCAACAACACTTTAAAAAAACACTACAATACTACTGTTATCAAATGAAATTTATAGAAATATTATCATAAAATTACATTCTTTCAAAAGAGAAATGATCAAAAACATTGCATTATCAATTACCATTGATATATATATATATATATATATATATTATTTTTGAGAAGATATAAGTGATAAAATTTCGTCACCTTTCTTGTTTGTAACATAATATATTCAGCAATAGGTAATCGAGCATGCGCATATCCTTTTTCTATTGCTAATTTTAAGCAGTGTCCTTTGAGAGAATTGTGATCTAACAAACCACCAATCACATATCTAAATATAGTTTCCCATCCGAATAAGTAACAAAAATTAAATAAGAGCCAAAATATTTAAAAATTTAAATTTTCAAAAATTACCAAAAGATGAAGTGAGGATGAAATGAGTATCAAAATTAAATGCATATTTAAATTTTTCATGTAATCTGAGAATTTTAAATATACAGTTGTTATTAGGAGTGAATTCAATTAGATGCAGATATTTCTTGGTATTTGATTATATCTAGAGTAACAGAAAGAAAGATTAAAATTATGGAAATCTATTAATGTATGAACAATGCAAAAATGAAAAGACATTACAAACCTACACTTTTGAACTATCAAGTGTTTGCAGTGAATTTTCTGAATCTGCTGTCAAATAAACAATGTCATTTTTTTCAAATATCACATCAAGAGGTTTTTCTTCAAATATCACATCCCAATGATGATTGTTTGGATTGTCAAAAAATAGCTGAAAAATAAAATTTTCATTTCAAATCATCACAAAACCAAACTATAAAATTTTTGTAAAGAAAGCGAATTCTACCTTTAAAAAAATATATTTTAAAGAACTTTATCTTAAAATATTTAACATATTTTAATATTTAACAATGAAAAAGAAAAAATAATAAATAAACAAAAACTTTGTTCTGAGGACCAGAAAAGCCAACAACACTGAATTGCAAAGGATTTTTAGCTCGACGATTTACAGCATATGCATGAGATAGCTGGACAAAAAGATGACGAATATCTTTTGGTCGCATCAATGATTCAAATTGCATATCAATAGCAACTCGTTGCTTACAATTTGAATTTTCCATTCGACTACAAGAATAAATCATATTAAACTATGAAATTTAAAAAATAAAAGTAAAAATTTTACATAAACAAAGAAGTTATAGATAAAATGAAATTGCAATAGTTCAAAAAGATTGCCACAAAAATTTGAGAAATGATTTTCTAGCTATATTTTATTACCTTATACGTGCTCGTTTAGATTTTACATAACCAGCTTCACGTTCCGCAGCACGTTTCATTTTTTTTCTCATTCTTTCTCTAGCACGCCTATCTTTTCTGTGCGATAATTTTTCCTGCTCTTTTTTCAATCTGAAAAAAAAAAGAAACCAATCAATACTATAATATCCATGAAAGTATAAATGATTATAGTAAAATACATTTATTCGAAATATATTAAGTTAGAAGAGACCAATTAAAATTGCATATAACATAATATCTGCAACAATGAAATGATCTTAAATTTCACTATGTTGAAAACAAAAATAAAAACAAAAAAGTCCTTAAACAATATAAACAAAAACATTTAAAATTCTTCATATAAAACTCAAACTAACTTTCTCATCTGTTTCTTAGATAGACATTTATCCATATGAGTGATATTTGCTTCATTTGAAATTTGATCAACATTCACACCATCACTTTTTACTTGCTGTATTATAGCATTTTCATCCGATTGTAATTCCTCTTTTTCAACAACTGTTTCCGATTTGCCTTCCAATACATAACTTTCTGAATTAGCCATTCAGTGCAACCTATGAATGCAATTAAAATCTAAATTAGAGGAACACCAAACATACAACTCGTCAACAAAAAAAAAAAATGATAGCAACAACTAGTACTAGTTGTTTGCTTACTAGCATTCCATTTATTATCATTTATCACTCTCCTATTCCCTTCGCCTTCTTATTTTTTGTCGTAGAAATCGAGAAATTTCGAAAAACTCCAAGATTTAAACATAATAAAAATCTCCAATTACTAAAAATTAGAAATGCCGTGAAGAGAAACTTAAAGAACAAGCAGAATTTGTTTGTTTACGGTTAACGATTTCAGATATATATAAAAAAACAATGATTTGTTGAATTGTTCTAAAACATGTGTGACTGGAATTATTTATTCTCTTTCTTCCCCCCACTCTCTTTAAAACTTTTAATTTCTGAGGAAATATTGATGATAAGGGTTTGAAAGACTTGAAATGTGAAACATTAGTAAATAAAGTTACAGCGTTCATAATAAAAGTAAGATCAATCGTGTAAAAAATAATGAAATTAAGAAACTCTAACAACAATCTTTAATAACCCTAGTTAATTTAACAATTCCAAACAACGTATGAAAAGAAAAAAATGAGCTTGAAAAACATTTTTTCCACAAGATTTTTACAACTGAGTAAACTTCCTACCACTTCTGAAGTTATTTACATAAACATATATTATCATAAAGATAATGATAATGTTACACGTACATTAATAAAATCACAATCAACTACAATTAACAATCGATATCAATACAATCAATATGATCAATTTACTAATTCAATTCACTAATTTTCTCAACCGTTGTGTTGCTATTTGCATTATTTTCCTTGTTTTTTGAGCAATAACTGATTCTGATTCCAATTCCTTGATTATTTTATCATGATCAGGATTCTCTTCACCACTTGCCAATCGTTTAACTAGATCAAGCTCAAATTTGTACTTTTCCGGAACCGGTTTGATACTTTCTTCAATATCCTGTTGTTTCCTGAAAGTGGCATTGATCGTATACATAGCTAATTTAACATTACCATAAGTTTGCTTTCTATATTCCAACAAATTTAAATTGTTCCGAAAAAAAAAACCAGAGAAAATACAAAAGAAAAAGCAAACATTGAAAATACGCATATTTAAAATTTTACAACTAACTCTATCTTCTATTTTCTTAAAAACAAACATCGAGAACTAGTAAACCCGAAGTACACCAACACATCTGCTTCAATTCCAAATTATAACTCAATGACAACAGTATATATAGATATATCAAACCTGCATGCTTCGTTTAAATCTAAACCAATCCAGTCGGCTTCTTCTAATGGTATTACAAACTGCGCATATTTCTTCTTTATGTAATTATGCCGCTCTGGATCATTCGGATAATAAGTACCTTTCGCCAAAACAAGCAGAATTTCACGCTTTAATTTATTGCCAAGTCTAGAAAATATCGTTTTGTGTTAAAAATTAATGGAAGGAATTCAAAATGCCGAAATTATGATTATTGTAAAAGTGGATAAAATCACAAACAATTATTTACTCATTTGCAATAATTCATGATTCAAAAATATTAAAACCACGATTATTAAATTTGGTTAATACTAACACTTGTGATTTTTAAACAGAAGAAATCATACTTTGAAGCAATATCAATTTCAGGAGTTTCTAACAAATATAAATCAAGCCCAAAATGCTCGTCAATTAGACGACATGTACGCTCCGTCATGGTAATCTTCATGTGTTTGTCTAGAACTTCTGAATATGCAACAACTTTTTTCAAATTCGGAAAGAAAAAATGCGGTACCCAATGCCTTGGTAAAATCTGAAATATAAAATTATTAGTTAAACAGCAAAATGAATTTATTCAAAAATACTTGAAATTTCTAATTGATGTTACCTTTTTTTTTGTATAGGGACGTGATTCTATATAACCTTTCACTACTGTTTCACCACCCCATAATCCTTCATCAGCTTCTGGTGGATGAAAGCCAATTATCGGGTAATCCTGTAATGTGTGTACCTTTCACGTATAATGCCAAATCTGATGCTAATGAAAAAATTAAAGAAAATTTGGATATCAATAAGTTTCTTAATTCATTAGATCTCCTACAGAAATCTCAGAACCTATAGAAATAAGTTGATGAGAAAGAATAAACCTGAAAGTTTCAAAGCTAAGTGCTTGGAAACCAATTGAAAAAAAAGATTTTGAAAATCATTCAATCTTGTTTTCCTTACACTTTCAATTTTGCCATATCACTCATTAAAAGAATCAATTCAAATCATGTAAATTAAGATCAAATGAAAAAAGAAAAATGCATGCTAAATTTTCATTATTTACAATTAACAAACATTTTGCAATAACCAACCTCAGTTTCTACCATCGTACGACGTTTAGCATCCCATTCATATCTGCATGTTGGTTTTCGATAATGTACAGGTTTCGCTTCACTAAGTATAAACTGTAAACAATAAAAAAAAATCATAATCTGATTAACCCAACTAGAAAGTATTTTATCACATTAAGATCACATTAATTTTGGCACAATATTTCATTTGGAAAAGTATAAAGAACAAAAAAATATATATATGCGCAATTTAAGCATTTTTTCTACCTACGCATTTTCATCTGTTTAATAAATTCATGAATTTTTGCTACTACATCAAATTTTTGCTTAAGTATGATAAAGATCACATTAATTTGTTCATTCTCATACTTATGGATACCATTTTACTACCTCCATTTCAAATAAATTTTAATAAGTTGTTCTCAAACCAAACACAAAATCATACCTCCCAATATCGTTTTTTATAATGATAAGGTAAACGATGTACAATAGAATTCTTATTATCCCAAATCTCCTTATTTCGTCGGATACGCTCTGCACGGTCCCATGTAATTATCGGAACTGGTGCCAAACTGCTTACAGCTTTCAAATTTTTTACCAAACATGAAGTTGTCATTATCACCCTGAAATTTCATCATTTTTTCCTGTGTAAAATAATCAAACGTAGAAATCATTCAAACCAAAAGAAAAAAATTTATTAAAATAAAAAAAAGAAAAAAAGAAAACCTATTTTAGATGATAAATACTAAAAGATAATCCGTAATACTCTATTAACTCATTTTTTATTTCAAAAAATTTTTTTCTTTTTAAATCATGACTTTTCTCCAAAATTTCATATCCTGATGAAATTACGTGTTATGTCGTATACGTTTAAATTCTACAGTCATTCTGATGAAATTACGTGTCACGTGGTACACGTATAATTTTTTTTGCTATCAAAATTCTACGCATAAATCTTAAAATAGATACGTTTAAAAATAATTGACAAAAAAACAACAATTAAGAATAACAATGAACTCAATCGCAACTCGTACGTATACCACTACGTCTTCAATTTCTCTGTAGCAATTTGATATTTTAACGCCTATTTTGCTATTTTTTCTCAATCTTTACCGTCTCTTTCATAATAACGATATTTTTTTTTTTTGTTTTCTCTCGCATACTTTGCTAAAAATAATATTCATAACTGATTTCTGTATTAATTTCATAATTAATTTACTATTACTCTATTATTCGACTATTATTCCAAATGATATCTATTTCTTATCATTTATAATAATCTTTCTTCAACTTTATCAGTAACGAAATTTTTTTGAACTTTTAATACAGTAAGTAATAATATTCTTTTTAATTCTTATCAACTTTTACAATCTGTAGTCATTAATTAATAATCTATGTTAAATATTTCTACTCTACTCTCTCTTTTTTCTCTTTCTTTACATTTTATTATATAATCTTTGATAGTAGTAATAATAGTAATATTTCATTTATCTTTTTACCTTGTTTTTTTATCTATGTTTCATCTTTCATTTGTTTATTCCTTTCTTTCTTTTTTTTCCTCTCATTCTTTGCTATAACTATAATCCATTATTATTTCAACATCCTCTCGGATTTTCTGCTATTCAGGTATGCTATCATTAAGATTTCTCATAAAAAATAAGAATTAAACATAAAAATTAAAAATTAAATACTGCTTTATTGACACTTTAACATTGTCATAGTTTGATTATTTAGAACAACAATTGCATGTCACAAGCTATCCTACCATAAGCACTTCAACTGATAACTAATCTAGTGATTAGTTTATCAGTAGATTAGTTTATCAGTACTTGTATAATATGGTCAATTTATTTCCAAATTAAGCCACACTTAATAAAAATATTTTAACAAACAAAATTAGATTTATTATACTGAATGCCTCATTTGTATGAAATTTAACAAATTTACAAAGCAATCTTCGAATTTGTGTTGAAAAATAACTTTATCTTATTGTCATCGTTGGATTTGATATTTGTCAAAACAGTAATATTTCAATCAATTTGACGTATTAGATAAACTTAATTTTATTGCAAAATAATATTAGTAGTTATTTTTATTTATTTCTTTTTTTTTAAAATTCAAAAAATTCTCATCAGTTTTTGAAACACACCTTTTAACATAATAATATATCTTAAAAGTTGCACGACAATAAGTGCATTCAATTATTATTTAAATCTTTTGAAACAAAATTAATTCCAAAATATTTTCTTTTTTTTTTCGAGATGGAAATGGGAGAATTTATCAACTTTATGCATACACACCAATCAATTCAATTATATTATTTGATAATTGAATACTTCATTTGTAAACATCGAGCCTGAAATGGATGGATACGTTGCCAAGGTAACTAAAATAAGCATTTCTGTAGAGTTGCGCAAAAGTATATTACTATTACAAAGATATGTCATTATCATTAAAATTATAATTTTCTGTTGATTTTATCATAAAACTGATTATTTGAATTCATTATTCTGCATCCATTATCATTATTCATGTACTGTTATACATATTTATATTACTTATTAAAATTTTTAATAATCCAATTTGCAGCCATATAAATTTTTATGATTATTGTTTATAATTTCTATTAATTCTCTCTGAAGTATCATTGTTATTACTATTAGCTACTATCACCAGATCAAAAGTAATTTTGATGATTGATTTATTACTTCCGCTATTTTTTACGCACGTGATATATTCAGTACATGTACCACTATTATTTAATTATATTACACCACATAACTGCTCTAATACTACCGCTTATTTTGACTCATTAAATTTTCAATGCCGCAATTGTAACGGAGGTAGCATTGCTAGCTTGAATCATTTACATTGTATCTGTCCATCAGGAACCATTCAGATTTCTGATGGTACTTGTCAAAAATGTCAACAAGGTAAGTGTAATTTTTGCTTTATATTATATTAAAAAAATATATATCGAATAAACTGAAAAATGTATGCAAGTAATTATTTGCATGCAAGTAATCTATTGACACAGTATTTTCATGCAAGTAATCTATTGATACGGTATTTTCATGCAAGTAACCCATTGATACGGTATTTTCATGCAAGTAATCTGTTGATACGGTGCTTACATGCAAGCAATCTACTGATACGGTATCTGCATGCAAGTAATCTATTGATACGGTATTTGCATGCAAGTAATCCATTAATATAGTATTTTCATGCAACTAATCTATTGATATCGTATTTGCATGCAAGTAATCTACTGATACGGCATTTGCATGCAAGTATTCTATTGACACGGTATTTGCATGCAAGTAATCCATTGATATAGTATTTTCATGCAAGTAATCTATTGATACGGTATTTACATGCAAGTAATTTATTGATAAATTTTTCACGTTTGATATTTACAAAAATTCTTACAATTTATTGAAGGGAAAAAAGCTAGCAGTGATGGTCACTTTTGCATTGATTGTTCAATGACCAAAACTGAAACTCAATGTTCTTTGTGTCCATTTCGACATTTCATGCAAAGAACAATATCATCTAATGGTACCATAATGACGGAAAATTGTGAAAAATGTCCTGCTAATAATAAAGTTTCTGGTTACGGTGATACTTGCATACCGTGTCTTAAAACAGATGATAACTGTGAATGTCAGGTACCATTTCGTCTTAAAACTATACGAATTTAACAAAAAAAAAAACATTTCTTGGAACACTTTTGTTCTATTAATAATTTTTTTTCTTACAAAATCTTTATTTTTTTATATAAAGTTACAATACTCTTCAAATATCTTTTCAAATTATAATAATGAAGTGATGTAATATTTAATTTTAATTACTTTAAATATTTCTGAACTATTTCAAATAAAATTGTGATTTTTTTAGGATGATGAAACATGTGAAAAAGTTGAGGAGAATAAAATGTTTGCAATGATTGAACTTGAAAATGGATCACAGAAGAGTTCCACCTATATAGCCAAGAATATCAGAAGAGCGACAAAAGGTTGTTCAAATGGCAATGCGCAAGCATGTCAACATTTAGCAAACATTTGTGTACTTCAAAATTATCGCACTCAAACAGCTTCTGCTTGTACAGAATTCGACAAAATTGCTAATTCTATGGTTTATAAACGGTAATTCAACAATTAATAAAATTTAATAATTTACATTTTTTCAAAATTAAATTTTTCAAATGAAATTATCTCTCTTTTTTTCTCTCTATCTCTCCCACAAAAAAGACTAACAGTTTATTAGTGATAAGATCCTGTAATCTTTTGTTGTATAAAATAACTTCGAATTTCAAAAAGTTTGGGTGTTTTAGTGACTTGAAATTGAAATATTTGCATAAAATCTGTTACAAGCTAGATTAGCATTACTCTACTTTTTATTAATCATCAATTGATGAATTTTTGGAAGAGTGAAAAAAAATTGAAGCAATTTAAAAATAAAATGTTTATAATCTTTAGGAATAATGGATTATTAACTACACCAATCTTATTTTATCACAATAGCGAAGCATCGATTGAACTATCACGTGAAAGTGCCATATCAGCAAGTTTCAGTTTCGACATAAATCATCCAAATTCATTTTTAGAAATTATTCTAATTCAATATGCACTAAATGGTACCTTCCTTGGAATGAAAACACTGAGTGAAAGTAATCTGAATATTTGTTCACAGCAGAAGAACAAATTTCACTTTGGAACATTTTATGAAATGCAATGTTTCATTCAACTTCAACATTTACTGTATCTTTCTGGTGGTCAACCTATTTTTAACGATTTATATATTGCATTCTTGAATAAATCTGGCCAAAAACAAATGTATGCTGTACCAATTTTAAATGAAAATATACGATTATATGGCGAATTTGTAAATCGTTTAACACCAGATGAATTTTATAATTCAAAATGGATCCTCACTCGACGACTATATTTTGTTGATTCAATTTCGCTAGGCACTTTAAATGATGCACAAAATTTAGCTATCATTCGCTATCCGGAAAAAATTAATATTAGAGTACAAATACAGGTTGTGAAATTTTTTAATTTTTGTGATTTTATTTTTTTTTAAGCTATTATTTTTGTAATTTTTATACATTAATAATGAATATTGAATTAAATTTTAACTTCTAAAAGCTTTCAAATTCCGTCATAAAAAGATAACTGAAAAAAAAACATTTGGCCTAATTTAGTCTCAAAAAAATGGCCATATAATGCCTCCGTATGTACGAATCCGACATGCTGAAATACAGCACAATCCGGAAAAGCAAATTTTGGTACAATTTGCTATTACTTACCATATGAATAAATCACACTTCTTCCAATACATCGAAATTGTACTATTCGCCTTAGCCGTCTTATCATTCATTTTTGCTGCTATACGTGCTTACAGGTATCATTGCTATCTATTCAACAAATTTAACATTTAAAAAATAACTTAAAAAGTAATTAATAATTTTTATAGTAATATTTAATCTTATTTATTGAGATGGAAATTATTGATACAATTAGTTGTGAAGTAATATCCTTAATAATTTCAGTTGGGGAAAACGTTCTGGAAAAATGATTATCGATGGTGCTACGCTTATCAAACTAATATTATTTGAATGTGAAATTTTAAGCGATGTATTTCTATTTGTTGTTTTAATACCAACTCTGTTCACTGTTTTTGCATATAAAATGCAACAAATACCACAATATGTAATATTTAACAGTAAACAGGTAACAAACTTTCGTTTCTTAAATATTTTCTTGAAAAAAAGAAAAAAAAAAAGAAAGCTTACTTCAGATTGACTTTATTACAATTTACTTTATCAATAAAGTTTTTATGCAATTTAAAATTTGTTTGAAAGTGAAACTTTTATAAAGTTATAGTTGCATCCTAAGTTTCAAATGTAATACATAACATATACTATAATGACATCTGACCTTTCACAAAAATGAATGAATTATATTTTTGTTTTTAGGAAGAAACATTATTATCATACATATTAGTAGCAACGGTACTTAAATTGATCACTTTACTACATTGTAATGCTCATTTAATTCTTACCAAAACATTCTTCATCGACTGGGAACGACCTCATGTGACCTTTAAAACAAACAACAAAGCACCTGTCTCATCTGATGTCAGAGAGGATGTGGACATCACTCAACCTGTTATATGGTACGATATGATATAGTTAATTTAAGTTATTGTCTCAGATTCAATCTCTTTCAAATTAGCTCAGTTTTATTTCATTTTTTAAAATTTTATAACTTCATTATTTATAAAAAAAATATTACACTCTTATATTATAATTCATTACATATTTATATTATATTTTGTATTATTATATTTTAACCCAATGGTTATCTTATTTTAACACAACCCTCTCTATATTCGTTATTATTATTATCATTATCATTATTATTATATTATTGATTATTATTGTTGTTATTATTCATTCTGACTTATTAAAATTATTTGATTACTTATAATTAACTGAAATTCTGAAGTGATTTCAAAATTTGAGAAAAAAATGTTTGATTTTAAGGCGAACTTATCTAGTAGCAAATGAATGGAACGAATTGCAAGACTATCGTAAAACAAGTGTCGGTTTACAAATGATCATTATGATTGCACTACTTAACTGGTTAAAACTTGAAAATTGGGCAGCTATTACACCTGGATTAAATACTAGTAATATTTACATGTTCTTAAATTTTCAAATTTTAATTTCTGTTCCAAAAAAAAAATAGTAAAAGTTATTGGCTGCTAGATTATATCTGAAGTGGAATGCAATTATAAATGTTAAACTTTAAGCACATAGTGTAATTCGCAAGAATAAACATGTTTTCTTTCATAATAAAATACCAAAAAAGAAGGAATTATTAAATTGCTTAAAAATTTTTCAATTTTGCAAAAAGTTTTAATTATGAAAATTTCTAAAATCTATTAAAATAATAATTTCCAGATATTCCAGTATCCACAAAGAGTACAACATTAAGTGAATTGGCTATTATCAGTGGTATATATTTGATAGTATCAATAATTCAATGGCTTTTTCGTGTTACAATTGTTGAACAACTCTTTCTTGATCCATTTCATAATATGATCGATCTTTGTTCTATTTCAAATATTAGCGTTCTTGTGCTTACGCATCCATTGCATGGATACTACATACACGGACGTTCGGTACATGATCGAGCTGATACTGATATGATTAAAATGAATCAGTATTTACACAGAGAACGAGTAATACCTTCTTTTTTTTTCCTTTTTGAAACTTTTTCAATCAATTAATTAGCATAAAAATAGAAATTTTGTAATTAAGATGAAGCAATGTCATGCTATATAGATGTTTGCATGCTTATTACACGTTTATTATACGTTAAAACGTTTATTACGCGTTAAATATTAGTTATTAACATGCAAAATTATACATGTTCGAATCAATTGATTGACATAAAAATAGAAATTTTGTAATTGAGATGAAATAATGTCATGCTATATAGATGTTTGCATGCTTATTACACGTTTATTATACGTTAACACGTTTATTACGCTTTAAATATTGGTTATTAATATGCAAAATTATACACGTTCGAATCAATTGATTGACATAAAAATAGAAATTTTGTAATTGAGATGAAATAACGTCGTGCTATATGGATGTTTGCATGCTTATTACACGTTTATTATACGTTAACACGTTTATTACACGTTAAATATTAGCTACTAATATGCAAAATTATATATTATTGTTCATATTATTGAAAAGTGATTTATCACAGGAAAATTTATGTGGTACACGTGGTTTGGAAGCAGGTAGTGGACTTCAGACTTACATTGTTAATTTACCAAAAGCATTTCGTGAACAATTTGATGCAGCATCACAAGTATTGGAAAATGATATAGAACAATTGGTTAAGCTTACCGCTGATCATTTTGATACTACAGCAGCTAATATACAGAAAATTGCTAAGGTATTATATGCTGTGTAATTAATATATAAAAATGATAGTATTATAATTGATAGATAGCATATACAAAGAAATTATAAGTTCATAAGAAATGCGACACTAGAAGCATTTTAATTTTTATCAACAAGATTTGAAATTGAATATTTTATACAAATAAATTAAAAGTTATTAAATTAAAAATTTATACAAATAAATTAAAAGTTATTAAAAAAATTAAATTGAATTAAGTATAGTATTTTCAGAATTGAAAAAGAAAAGATTTGCATATTTTAGGGACATGAACAATTAAATAACTTTTTAATAAAGTTTATTGAACATAATAATCCACAAGCGGATTATATTATTAGCGATACATCGTTACCTGAATTGTTATGTGATATCGAATTCACTGATTCATCGGATGTGGGCAATTTTGTAAGGTTAGAGTGATATGCATAGTTAATTAATCAATAACATTAGTAATTTTTGAAACTTCGGCAAGAATAATGGAATAATTGATTTTAAGCTTTTGAACCTTTTTTGAACTTTTAAGTTTTTTTTCTTTGAATAATTGAGTTTGAAAAATTTAAGTTTTTTTTTTAAGGATGGTAAGTAAACAGGTATGTGTGAGTATATGAAGATTATGGTAGAATATACGGAAGGATTACTGTAAGCGAAGTGATTTCCACTACGGTAGGTTGAGAGTGGCTAAGAAATCGTAAATAAAATAACACTATTAGATGTATTTAATAAGTTAAAGTAAACTTTAGAAAGGTAAGCGTTATAAATTTTCTTCTTCCAATCTTTGTCAAATAATAATTTAGTAAATTGAAATTGTACTGTTAGATCGATATATGAGGAAATGTAGTGCAAGTTTAGAGAATTTAGAATGCAAAATGCATAGTTTGAAAGATTATTAGGAATACAATTAGGAATTAGAAATTAGAATTAATTAGGTTTATCAGGAATATAATTTTATGGAATTTTTATTCCATAAAATGTGCAAACTTTTAATTTTATGCAATCTGAAAATTTAATTAGAACCACCCCCCCAAAAAAAAACACGATAAAAATTAAAATCATAACAAATACTTAAAAAATCATAACCTAAGTTGAAAGAAAAAAATCATAATCAAGAAACAAAGGGCAAAAACAAAAAGAAAAGATTAATAATAATTATGACAATAGTAACAACTAAAAATTTGATTGGTAATTAATTTATTTAATTTGTAGGGATAAATCAGAAATAGCATATAGTGGAGCGTTTATTTATGGAAACGAATGGGTTTATTTATCGTTTGAATTATCACTATTTTGTAGTGTATATATCTTTACAAGAAGTTATACATGTTCAGCTTTTATCATTTATATCACATCAATTGTTAGCCGAAAACTTGTCTCAACTTTTTTCACTAATCATCTAATTAAAAGTAGTTTTGTTGATCATCGATTCTTATTTTGATCATCTCTTCATTTATATTATTGTTAACAGCATGAATTATGATATTGTCTACAAATATGATAGCAAAATTATCGATAAAATCAAGTGTTACTGCTCAGAAATTCTATAATACAAATAAAATACTGAAATATTGAAGTTAAATTTATCTGCTCTTAAAAGCATTTAAGAATTTTTAAAATTTTATACGATCTAAAAATTTTATGCAAAACTTAGAAATTAATGTTACATGTCAAGTGATAAGTCATATAATTGAGTGGTCGAAATGAAATCGCATGCTAAAGCAAAATTCAATATTTTATCTGAGAAATTATGAAAAGACAAGTAAACATTAGAATTGGAAAGTTGCTTTCTTAAAATTTTTTTTTAAATAAAGCATTCAAGGAAGGAGTTTAGAAGTTTCAATATATATTTCATTTCGAGATTTTCAATCAAAAAATTAAACACTTCTTTTTATTTAGAAAATATATGATGTTGTAAATGATTGCATTCAAATTCAAATATTGATGAATTTAATGGAGGAATTTAATTCAGATTCAAATTGCAGAAAATTTGAAATGAAATTTTTAGAAGACACAGAATGAAATTCAATACTATTTAAATTATATCACTACTTTTAAGCCAAAATATTTTTATAACTGGTGATTTATACAGCTGTGATGAGGAGATTAACAAATTGGAAGTTTCTTAAATTTCTGAGATTTTCACATCAGTTAGAAACTTTTTTTTTTTAATTTCAATTCCTTAAGCATTTCAAATTATTGTTATTTTTTGAAAGTTCGAAGTTGAACGAAATAGTTGGCCGTATTCATTGTAACTTATTGCAGTGAAGCATTTCTATTCACTCAATAATTTGAAATGTTAAAGAAAAGTGAAAACAAATTGAAGTGTTTTTGAAGATTTTTCCGTTTTGTCTTTTGTTTTTTTTTTTTTTATTCACAAAATTTAATCTTTTTATGTTGAGTGGTTATATGATTTGCGAAAGTAAATATAAGAGATAAACTTAGACGATCACAATTCCAAACAATTTGATAATTTTGCAAGCACAGTTTCATTATTTACTTTTCAGCAGATTTGCTCGTCATCATTCGTTTATTTTAGTCCATTTTAATTCATTTTTCATTTTTGAAACGGAATAGTTCATTTTTTAAATGGAATAGTTCACTGAATGAAATAGTTGGAACAGTTCATTGGACGGCACAGTTACAGAACGGAATAATCCATAGTCCATAGAACGGAATAGTCCATGCAACGGAATAGTCCATAGAACGGAATAGTCCATGGGACGGAATAGTCCATGGGACGGAATAGTCCAGGAACGTTATAGTCCATAGAACGGGATAGTCCATGCAACGGAATAGTCCATAGAACGGAATAGTTCGTGAAATGGAATAGTCCATGGAGCGGAACAGTCCATAGAACGGAATAGTTCGTGAAACTGAACATTCCATAGAACGGAATAGTTCGTGAAACTGAACAGTCCATAGAACGGAATAGTCCATGGAACGGAATGGTCCATAGAACGGAATAGTTCATGAAACGGAATAGTCCATGGAACGGAACAGTCCATTTTTGGGTTAAATTACAACGTCCCGTTTTTTTATTAATTATATTCATTTTATAAATGATATCAATGTATCACTGAGGGTAATATGCAATGTTTCTATTAAAAAGTTCCAATCATTCCTTTTGTTTGGAAAAAGGAATTCCCTTTTTAATTTTATTTTCTAAATTGATATGTTGGATAATAAATGAGATAGGCGGAACAGTTTGTGGCGAAATGGCCTTTTGGGGATTCTTTTCATAGTTAAGTCATAATCGGGTTATTTATGCTAACTAATATCAGAGAGTCCGGAATTCCGGACTTAATACTATCGGTTGCATTGTAGTCGAGATTAGATTGGCCTAGACATTTCTTTGATTCTTTATGTCAAGATCACTTATTTTCATTGATTTAAGGTCACTGATTTTTATCGATTTAAGGTCACTGATTTTTATCCATTTAAGAAATTACTTATTAGTAACTTCTCCAGTAAAGATTAACATATGTCTCTTAGTTAATATCTTATCATATCTTTCGTTTCCTATTTGTCTATTGCAATGAGTCATTTAATTGTTGTGTTATAGTACAATGAATAATAAAACTAGGATTAATTTCTCATTCAATCTCCTCCGTTGGTATGTAAACATTATTGTTTGAATAAAAATTTTAATGAAATTTTTAGTACGAATTTTGTTTTGGACAAAAATCGACATAGTGTTTACCAATTTTTCACAACATTTAATCATATGAATCCTTCAAAATGGACATAGTACCAGATATGGATGATTTATTGAATGAGCTTGAAGCTGCTGAAACAACCCAAAAGCTAAAGTATGATGCGAATGATCCGGTAATGAACCCTAAAGTTGTCGTCTTAGATTCTTCGAATGATTTTATTGATAAACAAAATGGCATTCATATCCTGCATAACAATCACATTGGTACGTTCATTATTGTTGGGAAGTTTCACTGTCATATCATAAAAGCGTTTGAAAAATTTTAGAGTAACTCGAAAACACGAGGAAATGTTGCAAATGACATTAAAAATGACAGGTGATGAGTTAATCAGTTGATCACATAAACTTTTTAAAGAACTTTGAAATATTTTAGAAGAAGTCAACAGTGATGCTGAAGCTACAAACGTTTTGTTTGATATTATCACTTCTTTATCATCGAATGAAAGTAGGAGTTTGCAACACAATATGGAGGTAAACCATGTTATTGAAGAAGCTACTGAAGTTTTGAAAGATTCAACAAGTGAAAATTCAATTTCGGCGGACACTGCTGACTGTAAAAAAGATGAAACGGAAGTTAGTTTTGCATTTCATTATGCATTTGACGCGAAATAATATATAGTAAAAATTGTGGCGATACTTCGGCTGTTCGAATTTAAAGCTTTGAATGCAATAAGTAAGTTTTGTATTTTAGCATGCCCGAAAAGTAAGAAACGTATGATTAAGGTGGAAGGCTCGAATGCAATGAATACATCTGGCAGTTTTGGACTTTAATAAAAATAGGAAAAGCAAGTTTTTTAAGCAAAAAATGGGTTGGTGACTAAGATTGTTTGTGCAAATTTCAGTATTTTCGCATCCATTTATGTGTTACCTAGGTATAAATTGTTATGCAAGATTTATCGGACTTATTCAAGAACATCTTATTTATTTTGTGTCAGAATAGTTCGAATTTTTTGTTTTAAAAAAACTGTACAGCTTTGTCCAATTTACTCAATTTGTTTCTACGAAGCTTTTTTATTTTAGAATATATTATCGAGCTCATATTCTAGTGTTATCCTGAATGAATATAGGGAAACTAATTCTGGAGAACTCTTTAATAAAGTATGACTTTTAAATTCTTCAATTTTCTGGACTATTTATTATGGTTTGGAGTTGTTGATTATTTGATTGGGTGGAAGAAATTAGTCATTAATTTTAGTATGGGTTATCATTTGATGAAGAATATTGGGAGATATTAAACTTTGTTCATATTTGAACATATTGTTAGCACCATGCGAGCATTTTCAAAGGCGCTCGAAAGTCATTCTTTTTCTCTGCTTGAACAGTGCACTTAACGAGTAAAGTAGGTGATGGAAAAATTCTATTTTTTTTTTTTTTTTTAAATCAGTTCAGCTTTGTGAAAAAGATTTGTAGGTTACGGATGAAGTGGACAGGATAGCTGAACGATACGCTGAAATGGAACACTATTTGGACAGGTAAAATTATTAGATATGGTTCGACTATATTAGACCTTAAGAATGAATGTAGCAGTTTTTACAAGTCATAATTTTGTTGTTATCGATTGTGAGCGCTGTATTATAGTTGTGACACGAACGAAACTTCTGTAAATATTTCGGAGCAATCTGACAGAGAAATTCCATCCATATTTCCTGCAACGAAAGCGATTGAAGGCGAAGTTATCAATGTAGAAGAAACAGATAGGAAATCTCTTTCTGATGAGCTAAATTCCGATAGGAATTTTCAATCAGCTTCTGAACTGGAAAAAGAAACGAATCGAGATGTAAGAAATACAGTCGTGGAAATGGTTGTCAAAGACGTTGACGTTACAACAGAATGTGATGTAGCTTCATGTACCGGTATTGATGAACAACCGATCGATGAAGTGTTACATGTTACATCCGTAACTGCGGAAGATGATTCAGGCTTAGATGATATGCAAGAAGACGTTAACATATGTATTAATGGCAATACCACGTTAGTGGAACGTCCGTCATTATCACCTTGTTGTGCGCAATCATCTGTTACAATAGGAAATATTGAAGAGAGTTAGTTATATCATTTTAAATCATTTCTTAATATCATTCCTTTAAAAGAAATTGTCAATGCCTTAGCGTTTCTATCCTTGAAAGTTCAGATATAAAATTTTAGAAGTTGGAAGTTTACTAATTATCACTGCTATAATTTTTAGCCATTAATGCAGTCGAAAAATCAAACGATGAAAATGATACAGAAAAGCGAGGAAAAGATGATGAAGGAGAACAGCAATCAGAATTGATAGAGAACAATAATGTTCATTCAGTGAATGAGTGTGAAATAGTAGTACCAACAATTGATGAAGCGCAAGCTGTCTCTGTAGTTTCGAGCACGCATGATATATCATGGGATTCTGGCGTGAAATATTTGACTGAAAGCGAACGTCAACTTGGAAAGGCACGTAGAATTTTCCAAATTGTTGATTTTCTTTTTCCAAATTAAGATTTAAAAATTATTGAGTAAAATTTTATGCTTCTTTGCAGTGCTAGTTTTTTTTTTTTTTACACAAACTATGAATCATTAATTGTGACAATCTTCGTAAATTTTTTGTGTAACATTTGTTAACGTAAGATAGACATTCATATTCATGGATATTTGTAAAATGTTAATTTTGAAGGGAATTATGTTTTTCAGAAGAAACCAATATGGATAGATGATAAAGAAACGTTGTCATGCATGTTATGTTGCATTAAATTTACAGTTTTTGTTAGACGACATCACTGTAGATGTTGTGGACGTGTGTTATGTGCTCGTTGTACTACTCAAAAGGTTATCTATGCTTATTATTAAATTATCAGTTTTTATCTGATTTCTAGTGAATTAATTTGCAAAAGTTTTTAATGGCAGATTTTTCGCTTTTATATCATTCCTGTCTTTAAGAGGATAAAAAAAAAATTATCAAATGTTTGGGTACAGTCACCGATATATGGAATAATATTTTTATTGATGATCTTAATCATTATTTACCAACCAGTTCATTTCGACAGCTGGTGCCGGAGCTATTAATATGCTATATAATAATTATTAAACTTACTTTTTTTTGCTATTATTTACTTTTTATTTTGATGTATTTCATTTCTAAGTAGGAAAAAGTTATTATTTCATAAAGCATAAATTTTAGTCATCGTTATCATATGTAAATAATCCAAAGAAAGAACATCGAGTTTGTGATCCATGCTTCGAAACATTAAAACGTATTGAAGAGTCCGAAAAGAATACAAGAACGGGGTTAGTTTTCGTGATAAATGATGGAAGATTATGCAAGAAAAGTAGTAAATCAATAAATACGATATGTTACATAGATGGAATAGAAATATGAAGAATCTTGAAAGTTATTTTTCTAGGTTTTTCTTCGAAAATGTCTTAGACATCTGTAAATCCATGAGGATTTGTTGCTAGGTTTTTTAAAAAATAAGAGAGATGAAAAAAGGATTTACTAATATAAGGAAATTCTGTATCATTTCATTACAGTGAGTTAGCAGATATGAATGAATCTGGCCATTCATCAGATATTATTCCGGTTACAAAACCAGCGTTGAAATTAAGAGAAAAATCAGAAAATATTATTAGTACCAGTGATAATCAAGGTTCATTATCCAATGATGCAGCACGTGGTAGCTCTTCAATAAAGCGGAACGTTACATTCCGTGATGGTCTTCATCCAGGTTACAGTTCTAATGAAATTCAATCATCAGCTGCTGATATGGGTTCTTCAAAACCAAAAAAGGTATCTCTAAGTCAACTTTTCAAAGCTTAGGTTGTGAAAAGGATTAATTGTTATTAAAACAAACTGGTGGAAACTTATAGCTTCTATGGAATATTAATATATTTCATTTTCTTTTCATTCCTTCTTGACACATAATTTATATAGCATGATTCGAGAAGATATGTATCACGACGTTTGCTTCAACTTCACGTCGCTGATGAATGTGTATGCCTTTTGCCTGGTGTTGTCTTAGCTTCTAATGTCGAGGAAACATCAGCTAATGGTAATCATCAACGTGCAACAGCCGAAAATAATTGTTTGTATCTGCGAAGTAATGATGGTTCCATAATAGAATGTGATAACATTCAAGAATTAATCAATTCGTTGAAAAATTTTGAACCAGCTGAAGTGATGATTTTTCGAAATTTGTGGTGTAACATCAAGTTGTATAAATGTGAGTCTTATTTTCTTTTCATTTTTGAGATTTTTTACTTTTTTACCTCATTAATTACCACTTTTTAGTGTTTTTAATGTAACACCTTTGTTTAGGACCTTTTTCTTGCTTTGTTCGGAAAAATAGTTTCTTATTTACTTAAGATATGTGATCATCAAATATTATTAAATATTATTTTCAACTGCTAGTAGGTTAATTCTTTGCTTTTGGGTTATATGGATTAGTCGGTGAATCAGACAGCTAATCTTTATATTTTTGATACTATTAAGTTGTTTGTTTGCGTAATCCGTCAATTCAGTCATTGTTCAGATTTCACACTTAATATTTAACTTAGTAATTGCAGGAGTAGTTTCCTTTATCACACATTCTGATAAATTAAAAAAAAAAAAGCAAAAATTACAGATGAGAATAAGAGTGTGATGTGTATTATATCAAAAGGAATGTCATTTGTTGGATTAGACGAAATTTTCCTTGCTTATTACTGTGATATGGAATTCTTCGAATTACCAATCGATTATCTATGGAGGGTGATGATTTTTTATAATTGATATGTGCAGTGCAAACAAAATGTTAAGTGCTGATTATGGCGAATTGTGAATCGACGAGAGTGTAATGATTGAGAATGATAATATCTCGATATTTCAATAACTGAATGATTTAATTCTTTATAGATATACGAAATTTATCAGGATGCATTGTCCCCACGCAATGACTCATCAGATGAAGAATTAGGAATACGTTTAGCGCATAATCGTATTCCAGTATTGAATCGAACAGTCCGATTCTCAAATTCTGAGAAGCCGGTAGCACGCGATATACTTCTGTTTAGACCATCTGTTCAGGTTCTCTCGTTGCTAGAAATCCTTGTTATTTTATTTTTAATGTTGACTTTTGCAATTTAATATTGATCCGGACTATTCTTATCAGTCTTTTAGGTATATAAAGAAAAAAGGTTATTGGTAGCACACATTGTAAGTTGTTGACATATGAAGTATACTTGCTTATCAGAACTGTATCATTTTTTTTTTAATTGTAGATGGATTAGGATTTTAAAACAAGCTGTTTTAGACATTTGAAGATTTTTTGGTACCTTCTTCGTCATTTTTGGTTGCAACATTCATTTATCAGTGTGAGTCAATTTGGGCAACTGTTATACCACAACGACTGCTTTTTAGACTTGGTCTTCAAGCTTCATGTACGTCATTAGCAATGATTAGAATTCAATAATTTCATTTGATTCATTCTACTTCAGATATAATTATTTATGAATCTTTTGACGATTCCTTCTAATCTTCAGTATTTCGGTTTACCTCACATCCAATCTTTTTTTGGCTTTATTGAAACTTTATGAAATATTTCTTGTAATTCTTTTATTTTTGTTACTCACGAAATGTCATAAATTGGTAAGATTGAATGTTATCGAAAACCATTCTTCAAAATTTTTGTAACTTTTGTAGTTGGGAACCTAAAAAATCATTGTTTAACATTTTGCTAATACATACATTACCATCGTTGTTTCAGTTTACCCTACACCAATTATAAATGATTTGGACCGTGAACCGGTGTATAATTCAATATTTGATACGAGTGTCCTGAAAATGTTCAATGATTTTCGAAATTGGCGTTTTCAAATGCCTTTTATATTAGGTAGCACATTAACGGTACGAGATAACAGCGAGTCTGTTCTAATTATCCCAACTTGGGCATTAGAAGAGGTTTGATTTATTTATCATTTTGCCCTTTTTATACTTTATTAGGTGTTTCTTATCCAGCATTCTTCTTTTTCTTGTACCATATAAAAAGTTTTTATGTAGTTCAGACTACTACATTGTTTTTGGTTAATATCCTAACAACTCTTTTTTGTCTTTGCTATTTTTGTCCACATATGGTATTAATATAGTGGGGTTTTAAACTTATTGAGGTATTAATTTAGTTTTATCATTATTATTATTATTATTATTATTATTATTATTACCCGAGAGTGTAATAAAAATTACTCGAGAGAGATTCATATAATATTCAGTATGAATTTATGTTATTTCTATCTGATATTAACTAGATATCGACCACTTGAAAATGACAAATTGTGAAATATATCAAATACTGGATACTTATTGTCTAACAAAGTGTGCAAGATTTTTTGTAGGACTAGTCATTTATTAAATAATTTTCAGATAATCAAATTGATCAAAGGAAATAAAAATATGGTTGCATGGGGTCTTGATTTTAGTCCTGATGCTGATAGTTATCTTGTCTGCAAGCAAGATAATACTGGTTGTTTCAACTCACAAATTTTCAGAAATGGCATCGGAAATCGAAAAGGTATTTGAAAGTTGCTTCGTTTTTCCTCTAACTTTATAAAATAACACATATTGCAGTAACTGGTGCTTCTTTTATTGTTATTGATGGAGCTTTAAAGGACGGTGGAGAAGCACTTTCAGTGAATGTTTTAGAAGTAAGTTCATGTAATATATTTCAGTTAATTAGGTTTTCAATTAAGGATTATCACTTATTTAGCAAGTTCTTGTTAGATCCTTGTGTCCAACAATGCGACTTACAGAAATAAACTTGTATGTCCAATATGATCTTTAAATTTCACGTAGTTTGGCTGCTATAAACCATTGCATGGCAAATACTTTGAACTTTCGTCACTTATTCAAAATTCTTTTCATTTGTATCATCATCTTGCTTCTTGAATTAAATTCGTTTAAAATAATTTTTTGAGGACGGTATGACAATTCGTTTTCGATCAGATATAATGGAATCACTTATTGAAGCACTGCTAGTCGGACAAGATTTTGAGCATGATTCACCGGCAATGAAATTTTCAGTGAAGTGGGATAATGATTCATACAAACAACAGCCTATTGGTGGATTAGTATCTCCAATTGATAACCGTTCATTAATTGTTTGTTGCTCTAATTTATTCAGCACGTTATTGTAATTTCATTTTTAATATTTAATAGGTGTTTTAATTATTAATATTAGTACTACCGATAGTTTAATATTAGTATAACGTGCATACTACATAGCGTATTTTGTTGACGAATGTTTCTCTTAGATATGCTTATCATGGTAAAAAAAAAAAATTTGTTGAGTTATATGATATAGTGATAATATTTTATCTTGTATTTATTGAGATTTTCAGAGACTTTTGATAAGCTAAATAGTTATAGGGTTGTTATCAGTATGGTTTAAAAAAATCAAGAATTTTGCGATCATCACATCCAATACCGAATCAACTACATTGGTCCCTTAGACTGGTCAGTGTGTACAATGTTGCAAAAGGTCGATTCGTCCAGCGTGTCCAGTCAAAAGTTTTCAGTGTTAGTGAACAGGTTGTTGCGCAAATTGCAACAACATTAGCACCTTTCGTCACTGCTCTCATAGAAAATGATTTGAGGTTTTTCTTGTTTTTCTTTTAATTCTATTTCAGTTCTTGCAATGATTAATGAAATTCAATAAGTCATAAGTACTCTCTAATAGTTTTGCAAAAACTAGATTTGAATATTTCATCGTACTGAGAATTAGTGATAATAGTTGGTTATATTTCGTTAATTAAAAATAGCAAGACAATCCTGGAAATTTTAAATGAGACAGGAGGATACTGTCCTGTCCCTTATTAATTTGTGAAGTGAAGGATCTCAATAGTGAATGATGAAAATTAGTGGGATGGTTGAACTGATTGCGCAAGTTGCTGAACAATTATGGTATTTTATTGCTAGATGGTACGGAATGGTTGCATGATTGATAGATTGAATACTTTTTTTTTTCATAAATTTTTTTTCAGACATATCTTCTTTCGTATTCGCGTCACTACAGAAGATGCTGAATATAAAACACAACCTTGGCCTGGTATGCAAAAAGAATTTGCTGCATGGTTGGATTTCCTGGATTATCAGGTTTGTATTGATAATTAATTATAATTGTTACTAGTAATTTGGTATTTCCCATTATTTTAATAACATCTACTGATGAACTGTTGGGCTATAGGAGTATTTTTCAAGTTCAAATCATAATTCCTAAACATTGATGTTTATTTTCTTCCGCTATATTAACTATGCATTTATTTATAGGTAGCACCAGGATTATTTACCGTTTGTTCATATGTAACACTTGGATTTCATGCTGAACTTCATATGGCTTTGATTTCAGTTCGGCCAAACCCATAATACTTGTACTTTTTTTTCTTTCAGCTTTGCTTGTAGTATTATTGGATAGGTAAATGTGTCACAAATATTCATATTACTGAATAAATTATGTTGATGGTGAGTATTGATATGAGTAAATAGCTAGTTTGTCTCAAAAACTAGTTAAGTTTCTGACAATTTTTGAAATTAGTTAATTAGTTTCCGGTTCTGATTTACATTTCTTTCTCAAAATTTACTTATTTGTTAATTTGTTTATTTTGTCTTTTCCTAAAATATAGGTGACGATTGACTGATTGATTCAAAAATACAAAGAAATGGGTGATATTTGCTGTTATAACTGTACAGTTTCACTTTCACATCTAATCTTTCTTCTTTATTCATTCCTTGTTCATTATCAGTTTTTTTTTCTTTTTTGCTTGTTTTCTGTGCAAAAAGAGTTATTCATTTCAATTCTATGCATTATTATAGAAATGTATAATATTTTTTCTTGAAAGATGCAAGATATTACTCAGTGTGAATTATTTCACTTGTGATTTCTTGTGTTATTACATTAATTCATTCTGATTTGTCCAAAATAAAAACTCAATAATCTAACATTTCCACTGTAAATATTATATTAAGCTTTCTATAGCAAAAAAAAAAAAAGATTTTTTTAACAAATTATTTGAAACAAGCAAAAAAAAAAAAAAAATAGAATTTTCATTTCTTTATGTGTTCTGCAATAATTGATAGTACCATGTAAATGTGAAAGTTTTGAAATTAATTTCTTTATTATCAATTATACCGGATTGTCTTCTCAATGAATCACAGCTGTACTAATTTTGAACAAAAAATGGTCATCGATTATGTTTGAACATTTCATTTGAGCATTCCACTTGCTCACAAGGTGGGTAATCGTAATTATTATTCATTTCATTGCATTTCCACATATTACCCCAATGGGCAAATATTAAACGACATGGAAGTTGTTCAGGCATTACGGAATGATGTGTTACAAGCATAGGTATAGATGGAAAATATTTGTTTGAACCCTGTAAAATTTGAAATTTAACAAAAAAAAGTTTGAATAGTTTACTTTTTTTGAACATTTCTTCTAAAGCTATTTGAATTTTTTTTTACGATTCAAGATTAAACCATAGAAAAAACTTGTTTTTTTTTTTTTTTTTTTTTTTTTTTTTTACGATTCAAGATTAAATAATTTGTTGAAAATATAAGAGATAAGAAAATTAAGACCCTTAATTTAAATCCATGGTCATTTCGAATGATAAGATAATGTGATACACCAGTTGGATTATGTCGAAATGGTACTCGAACACTTAATGCCAAACATTTTCGTTTTGATTCAGAAAAACGAACAACAAATGCACCTTCCGGTTGCTCCAATAAAGCATCTATAATTCGATTCCTGTAATCAAATAAATTAAAAATAAGATGGAACATTTTCCTGAAGTTCAAAATTCTGATCCGTTTAAAAAGCATTCATCATAATAACAATGAAAAAAATGACAGATGTTTTAAGATATTATTGTGTCAATCATTGATTGTATTATAATTGATTAATTAAAATAATTATTAATTATTATATACCAGCTAAAAAAATCATTCATCCATTTTATAATTCATTTTCATTCCAAATTACTTTAATTAATTTGGTTACATTTTCACTAATTCATTTCATTTACTAAATACTTTTACTTATAATGTATTTATTTAATTATTGTTAATTGTTGTTGGATATAAAAAGTATAGGAATTTTTGATAAACTGTAAAAGTAAAATAATTAATCTGCATGAATTGTAAAATTTCATTAATTGCTAATTAGATGAGATAATTAATTATTGCATTGTTTTGCATCATAATAATACACTAACCGATGTGCTGTTTTACAGAAATATGCGACCTGTTCCAATTGTTTCTCCAAAATTTCATCAATTGGATAAATCCATTCTGTCCTAGAAAAAATTTTTTTTAAACATTTATTATTTCTAAAAAAAAAAACAAATTAGAAATTTTCTTTTTTTTTTCGAAATTATTTTTTGTAATATTTTGGAAATTTAAAGTAAAACTTGACAATTTTTTTGTTTATTTATAAAAACTTTTTAATAATTTGCTATTATGACAGTAAGATAGATGACTTTTAAAGAGAAGAAAATTTAAACTAAATTTTTGAAATTTCAAAATATGCTAACTGAAAAAAAGCACGATGAAATTGTACTTTCTATATGTTTCCATAATTTGTTGACAAAAAATAATTCTACTATATTTCCAGCATCATTTTTTGACTTTTTCCATATTTAAATCTTCCATTGCAATTAATTGGTGGAAAATTTTTAGAAATTTAATTCATTTCATTTTTCATTTATTTCAATCATTTATTTCAATTATTTAACTACTCTTTGATCAAAAATCAAAATTTTGGAGTTAACAAAATTGAAAGTATATTTCAAAAATTTCGATTAATCGTTCATTTCTACTTTTTTCTTCCTTTTTTTTTTTTCTTTTTGTTCTAAAAATACAGAAGTTGTAAAATTTTTTTTAACATAAATAGAATTTTTTTTAATTTTAAAAATTTTTAGGAAAATTTTTAGAAATTTAATTCATTTAATAGTCATTTATTTCAATTATTTAAATACTCTTTGATCAAAAATCAAAATTGAAAGTATATTTCAAAAATTTCTATTAATCGTTCATTTCTACTTTTTTCTTCCTTTTTTTTTATTTTAAAAATACATTTTTACTTTTTTCTTTGGAAGACAAAAGTATTACTTACAAACGTTCATCGTAGCATAATGACAAAGTTGTTTGAGTGTGACGAATTGGACGAAATGCTTCTTCTTGTGTATGCTGAAAAAAAAAAGTTGTAAAATTTTTTTTTAACATAAATCGAATTTTTTGAATTTTTTCCTAATTAATTTTTCTTGTTATCCTAATTTAAGCCAATAAATTTTATTCTAAAAATGCAAAAAAAAGGCCTAAAATAAAAAAGTTTGCTAAAAAAAAGAAAAATGATTACTACAAAATAAATAATATCTAAATGCACATACATCCGTATGACAATTTTTTTTCATATTTAAAAAAAATTATAAAATTATAAATTTAAATTATAAATTACCGATGTGGAAGTTTGTGGTGTAAAAATGTGTTGTTGTAAGTTAGCTGAACGACGATGATGTGATTTTGTGGTAACAGCGGTAACAGATGTCGAAGATGATGGTTGACAAATTGACACAGGCCTTTCTAGCTTTCGTGGTGTATCGGTTGATGAAAACTTAAAATTCATTTAATTTCAATTATATCTTTTTTGTTTTTAAATTTTGTTATATTTTTTTAAATCATATATTAATCGATGTATTACTATATTTATACTAATTTTCTCATCCAAAAAAATGTAAAGCAAATAATTACACCTTGAAATAATAATTATACCTTGAAATTTTTTGTTTTTTTCTTAATTTATAAATTTAAAAACTTAATTTGTACAAGTTAAAATTTAGTTGATATGAAATTATTTAGATTTCTGTTTAACTTTTCTAATGATTAAGAGGATAAAATAATAAGTGTTACAAATTTGCAATCTATGTATTTACATTTTATTTTTAACCAATAAAATGAATGGATTAATTAATAAATCAAATTTTTTTCTAATCAATAAAATCAATGGATCAATTAATAAATCAAATTTTCAATAAAATTTGAAACTGTCAAATTAATTTCGACTGCAACACAAATGGAAAATATTTCACTAATAAAAAGAATAAGAAAATTTTGTGGTATTAATCATTCTATTATCAGGAGATTTTTTTTTTTTTTGAAGTATTAAATGATTAATCATCATTGGTCATATATAACGGTCAAATAAATGATGCGAAATTTGAAATTCTTTAATTTTACGATTATCAATCATAGTTACCTCTTATCTTAAATGTGTCATAATTTCAAAATGTTTCAAATCATTTGTAAAATTTAAAACAGATATGAATGACAGTTTTACCTTACAGTGACAGTTTTATGAATACACTATGAATTTAACAAATAAAAAGAATTATAAAATCGTAATTAGAAGTAATATTAACATAAGAATAAGTAAGATTAAAAACTAATAAAAATGTTCACAATAAATTTGATTAAATTTAGTGAAAAAAAAACAAAATTTCAAAATNCAGTTTTATGAATACACTATGAATTTAACAAATAAAAAGAATTATAAAATCGTAATTAGAAGTAATATTAACATAAGAATAAGTAAGATTAAAAACTAATAAAAATGTTCACAATAAATTTGATTAAATTTAGTGAAAAAAAAACAAAATTTCAAAATATTTATTTTAAATTTAAAAATATTTCTTTCAATCAATCATCTATTATGTCTTTCTTTTTGTACTATAAAATAAATCTATTCAAATTTAAAAAAAAAATGTTTATAAATTGTAGAAAAAGTTTTAGGAAAATAGTTAAAATAGATTTTGAGCAAAAGATATAACTCGTAGAGAAATTATATTAAAAATAAATATTGGCATTTATACTATTAGCGCCATCTGTTGATTACAAATAGCGCTTGAATTAAAAGAAATGAAATTGCTATTTATCTTCATTAAGAAATAATAATAGATTACAGACAAGAAAAATGATGTATTAAGATATTTTTGGGAAATTCAAAAATATTTACAAAATTTGCTAACTTTTAGAATTTTGGTTAAGGTGAAAAAAAAAAGAAATGAAAAGTTTGTGAGGATTATCTCTGATTGATATGATTAGCAGCATAATTAGTAAACAATGATCGAATAATAATAATTATTATTTAAATTATAATCAAGTAATGACAATCAAATAATAATGATAATTGTGATCAAATAATAATAATAATGATAATTAGTAAATTATAACAAATAATGATTAATCCATTAAGTAATGAAGAACTAATTCCTTTTTTTTTTGCTAAATTTCCACTATTTAAATTCTGATTTACAAAATCCAAAATTAACAGTTGAAATCGCTTATTTTATTTATTATATAAACATAAAATTGAAGGAAAATGTTTTCATTTCCATGAAATTTAACAGATTTTAAAATCTTATCATACCAATTCTTACATAAGATTAATAAATATTTGAGTAAATCATTTCATTTCATTAGCATTAATGCAATGCAAAGTGATAAACACTTCTTAATAATTCGATTCTTATTTGATCAGTAATTATTCCATCGTTATTGAATTAGTAAATATTATTCATTATTTGATTATTAGTTATTTAATTGCTATTTCAATTTATTTTCACTTATAAAATTTTAAATTTACATGAAGCACTATATTGTATTATTGTAATTTTCCCTAAAATCTCATAAGTTTCATTTTTATTTATTTCGATATTTCCTTTCATTATCATTATCATAATAATTGGTAACATTTATTAGTTATATCACTATCATAAGTATATCTTTTTATCCAATTTTTTTATATCACTATCATAAGTAGTCAAATTATCAATTATCATTATTTGCATCACTATCATAATATTTTTACATATATCACTATCATAAGCAAATCAATTATCATTTGCTATTGTTATTTTTAGTTTAATCAAAAAAAAAAATCATATATCGCAAAAATATGATCAACAATTATTGTTATTATTATCACTTATCATTTCCAACTTATCAATTCTGATTTCCAAAAAAAAAAATTAATTAAAAAAAGAAATTAAAATACCCGTTTATTGTAAATTGAAGCAGATGAAAGTCGATGTAATGCTTGACTGAATACAGCACTAACTGGTCGTCGACGTTGTTTATTATTACTGTTTGTTGTTTTTGTTGTTGTTGTTGTTGTTGTTGTGGCATTTTCCTTATTGTTTGTATTTTCCTTATTGTTTGAATTAATATCACTTCGAGATTTACCAAAAAGACGATTGAGAAGAACGGATGATGTTATATGCAATTTACATTGTTCAATTGTAGATGAATGATTAGCAAGTGATAATGCTGGAGTATTTGTTGATAAGTGATGTTGTTGATGTGTTGTTGTAGCAGTTATTGGTGTAGCAAAATGTGATGAAGTTAATTTTGACAAATTTGATGGAGTTAATTTTGATGAATTTGATGAAATTAATTTTGATGAATTTGATGGAATTAATTTTGATGAATTTGATGAAATTAATTTTGATGAATTTGTAAGTGGTGATGATGGTTTAATAAGTGCTGATGCTTGAAAAGCATTCTCAAGAATGGATTCTATTTCTTCCACCTGAAAATTTTATAATTTATTTTAACAAAAAAGAAAAAAAAATTCTAACTATATGAAAAAAGAAAAATAAATTTGATAAAAATTGCTATGATTATGCGATGAAAATATAAATAATAAAAAGATTGTTAAATTAATTCATAAATTTTGCTTCAAATTTAAATAAATAAATAAGTTAGTTATGAAAATTTTGAAAGAAAACTTATTTTAATTATAATATTTACTTATGTATATATAATAGGCTTTAATTTCTGCCATTTTTTTCTCCTCTTTTTTTTTTGGGATTATATATCAAAAAGTTTTGAAATATGATAAATGAAGCTAATCCATTTCATATTACAACATTTAATTAATTCTTAATATTTAATTTAATATTTAATTATCATAAATTTAATAGTTTAATATTTAATTATCATAAATTTAATAGCTATGTCGTGAATTTTTAATAATTTAATAATATTAAAAAGATTTTATATGAGTTCCATATCTTTTATTTTTATTTTAGTATGTTCAACAGAAGTGTTCGTAAAATAATGTTTACCTTAAACTATATTTTATTTCAATCAATATGTTTATGCTGTAAACCTTTTATATATTGTTTACACGGTATCAGCTCCTTATTTAGTTGACCTCATTGTTGTTTCGTTACCAATTGTAAATTATCCTTGAATCTATGAGGCTAACAACTTCCGTTTAACTAATCACCTTTGAGGCTTATCACCTAGTAATTAAATTTGCTTGTAAATCAGATCAATAGCTCTTTGTTAGATTAATTTCCCTTTCGGCAGGGTCAACTTCCTATTGTAAATCATATATTTTGTTTATACATACTGCTTGCTATCACAAAGAGGTCACTCATGTTCAGTGGTACAGAATTTTGATCAAAAACCAGAAGAGTTCAACTAGGAGACAGTCACCACAAAAACGGATTTCCATTACTTGCACATTAATTCTTTTTTATGTATATATGATTTTTCATTATAAAGTTTGTTTGTTTTTTTTTTTTGAATAAAATTAATTGTATTATTGCTTCTCATCTGCAACCAACGAACGAATCACCCCGAGAACAGTAAATAAATCTTTCCCAAAATAATAAAAACATGTACAAATCAAATTTAATTAAAATTTAAATATTACATTTGATTTTGAGAAAGTTAAATAAAAATGGTAAATTTTGGGAGAAAAAAGGGAAAAAGATAGGATGACAGAATTTTAAGCGTATGTAAACAAACAAAGCAAAATGAGGAAGAATTTTCTTTAGAAGTTGACGCAAATAACAATCAAATGCCAATGGATGATGTTTTATTGTAAACAGTTGTTTAAAGATGAACCTTCTCTCTTTCTCCTTCTCTCTCTCTCTCTCTATTTTCCTGGTCTATTCTCTCTTTTATCTTTTCTAGTCGTTTTTGCTTTCCCAGACTTATAAATTTTGAAGGTTAAAGTTCAATCATCCTCTTTGGCATATTTTTACTGATAATTTTTATTACATATGTGATAAATATTACATATTTATTTTTGCTATTATTATGATTTTATAAATTTGGAAGGTCAAAGTTTAATCAGCAAAAAAAAAAATTATTTTTTCTTTCAATTCTTAAAATTTAGATTTCTGTATCTGTTATTATTAAAGACATAAATATCGAATTAAATTATAGAATTGAAAAAAAAAAGATTTATCTTGTTTAGTGAACTTTTGTAATATCTAATATTTGAATATGTAATATAATATGCCGTACTTGATAAAGATATATTAAATGTATTATGAAAAATATAAATACTGATTAACATAAAAATATAAATACTGATTAACATAAAAATATAAATACTGATTAACATAAAAATATAAATACTGATTAACATAAAAATATAAATACTGATTAACATAAAAATATAAATACTGATTAACATAAAAATATAAATACCGATTAACATAAAAATATAAATACTGATTAACATAAAAAATATAAATACTGATTAAGATAAAAATATAAATACTGGTTAACATAAAAAATATAAGTACTGATTAAGATAAAAATATAAATACTGGTCAACGTGAAAATATAAATACTGATTGAGATAAAAATATAAATACTGATTAACATAAAAAATGTAAATACTGATTAAGATCAGAATATAAATACTGATTAAGATAAAAATATAAATGCTGACTAAGATAAAATATAAATACTGATTAAAACAAAAATATAAATACTGATTAAGATAAAAATATAAATACTGATTAACATAAAAATATAAATACCGATTAACATAAAAAATATAAATGCTGATTCATGATACTAATTAACTTATAATAATACTGTAATACAATTTCAATCTATTTCAGCAATTGTTAATCCCATCAATGATCTGATAATACTGAAATACTAATCAATCAATAAATGCATTCCATATCATATTTAGCAATAAATCATAAATGCCATTTGTTAACATTTTTAAGCATTGTTAGCTTAAATTGCTCATTTAATTTTTGCAAAATGAAAGATAATAATAAACATTTTGAATGATTTCAATTTATTATCGTATTTATTGCTCATATACAAATAGATAAATTAATTATTTCCAATTCAATAATTTCATCAATTCATCAAATAATGAATGTATGATTTATGTATAGCAATTTTCTTCATAATCCTATTTATTAAGCAATAAATTAACGAAGCTTAAAATTTTCAATAAAATTTGCAAAATACTTTTTATTCCAAATAATTTATTACACTCATTAAATGGAAGAAGGAATTATTTAATACAATGATAAAATATAATGATATTTTACTTTTCTTTTTCTCAATAATTCACTAATTCTAATTTTTTTTTTCTTTTATAGCTACCTAATATGGGCGGTAAAATAGGTGAAATATTTAATTTATATAATATTTAATTTACGTAATTTTTTAATTTATATAATAGATTGAAAAAAGTACTTACAAAAGCGTCAGTTAATAAAAATTTGTTTTTTATTCATTTATTATATAAAGCTTAAATATTTTGAATATTAATTATTTTATCAATGTATAATTTCATTTACTTCATGCAAAATTTGCTTTTTTTTTCTCGCTTAAATTATATAAATTAAAAATTTTTTCTCATATTAATTATATAAATTAAATTTTTTTTCGCATAAATTAAAAATTTGTGGATGAATTGAAAATTTAAAAATTTTATGAAAATGGGAAAGAACTGAATGATATATTACCTGATGTGATGATTTAGTCCTAAACAGGTGACACAATCTTCTGTACACTTGACCGGATGGTTCTCGAGCAATATATGCCACCTCGTGTCGTTCTGTTCGGCCAATCACACAATTTACTCGTCGAATTGGTTGACAAAATAATAATCGCTAAAAATAAAACATTTTAATTTTATTTATCAATCATAATTTATCTTTATCCTTTCTATTTATTTATTGCTTCTTTGATTAAGTAATTGACTAACTAATTTCTTTCGTCATTTATTTATTTATTTATTTATTTTATTTATTAAACAATTTTCAATATTAAAACATTTTATCGAAACTATTTAATTTCTTTCCCTTTCTCTTTCTTAATTCATTTATTTCTCACTTATTTCTTTGTTTATTTAAAATATTGACAAGTAATTTGATTCTTTATTTACTCATTTACTTTATAATTTGTTTTTCATTTCAAATATTTAGCAGAAATATCTGTTCGTTAATTTATTTGTTTAATATTAATATTTCATCAAATCTCTTTCTCTTATTGTTTATTGCTTAATTGTTTATTCTTTTATTGTTTACTGCTTAAGCACTACAAAAAGTAAATAAATTTTATGTAAAATGTTGCAAATGTCTATTTGACCTTTGCAATGGTCCTTCGTTTTTTTTTTTTTTTACAATCACCGAACAAAATACAAAAGAAATTACCAACGAATAATTTGCAGTATTACAATCAAAAATGCTTTTCTAATTTTTCATCCTTTATTTTTCATTTTTATTTTTTCCCTTTCTTTTCTTCTTTTTTTTTCTCCTATCCAATTACAAAATTAGAAATAAAATTTAATTTTATTTAATAAAAATATAATAACAGTTTTAAGTTTTAAATATTATTAGGAATGCTGAATGTAAATAATATGAATAGCAAATATTATCAAAGTGGAATAATAAATGAAGAAACAAAAAAAAAAAACGAAAAATGAACGTTTTACTTTTTTTAATTTTATTTAAATTAAAAATTTCCATAAATATATTTCATTTATTAAACATCAATAGAAATTATGCATTTTTTAGTAAAATAAAAAGTTTCAAATAACAAAAAAGAAAGTATTAATATTGAGTTTATAATTTCAAATTATTATAATGTTTTATATATATTATTTATTTTTTTTTTGAAATTAAATTAGATTATCAAAAATTTTTACTTAGCTATCAATAACAATTAGCTAATGTTAAATAGATAAAATTTTATGAAAAAGCCAATTGAATTCTATCAAATCCAAATCAATAACAGTTCTATCAGTGGATTAATTTAATGGAATAATAAATTATTTAATATATAGCTATGACCATTCGATTGATCTCAAATTTGATTGATCTTGAATCATTGGTCTCTTTAATTATAGTTTTATCAAATAAGATATGATCTTTCTAAAAATTTCTAATTTTATACCGTTTATTTTTCTTTTTTAAGAGATGACAGTATAATTTAAATATAGTATGATTTAAGTTTGTGATATATATAATATAATTTTTATGATAGTGAAATAACTTAAATATTTAAAGTTATAAAAATTATGAAAATAGAGGTAATATAATTTTTTAAATTTGAGTATTATATGCGAAAATTAAATTTGAAATTGGATGGATAAATGATTTAGGTTTTGCAATTATCAACATGTATATTTAAAGATCGAATACAATGATTAATTTTAAAAAAAAGATCCGAAAAAAATATTTAAACTTCAATTCTTTAATTTTTTTTCTGTTTCCATAATTAGAAAGGGTTTCACTTTTTTTTTGAATTTAACACGGGTAAAAATGAAAAATTAAATTCTATTTCAATTCATAATAGTATAAAAATTCTACTTTGTTTGTAATTTGCATGAAAAGGTTTGTAATTTTAGAAATATTTACTTATACTGCTTTATATAAGAATTTTAAATTGAAGCTAACAAATTTCAATCTTGCAAATTCATTCATTCCAAAAATAATTTATGCTTACGGCTAAGAATGAAAGAAGAAAGAATTTTCTTCTTTCACTATAAAAAAAGTTGGAGGTATTGATATTTAAATTATTTGAATTAAAATATCAGTCATACGTATTTCAAAAGGAGAATAGAAATATGCAAATTTAAATATTTGTAGTAATAATAAGCAGAATGAAAATGCGTATCTATTGATTTGATTTAGAAATAGGAAATGAATAAATAAAAGAAAATTCGATTCTTCTTAAGTTATATCTTTCATTTAATTTTGAATTTTTGAAATTGAAATAGTTGAGGTATGAAAACAAACGATAATTTAAACTTTCAAAATTGAAATAAATAAAGATATGAACTAGAAATTATCAATCATTATTGAAAGATGTTGAAAATAATCGAATTGAAATGAAATTTTTTTCAAAATATTTTTTTATTTGATTTTTTTGCATTAAAAATTTTACAAAAAATTTCCATAGATATATAATAAATAATATTTTTGTAGGTAATATTTTCGAAAATGAAAATTCATTTAATGCGTAAATGAGAAAGAAAAAAAAAAAATTCAAAAATGAAGTTAAAAAAAAAAATTGTCATGACAAATTACAATGAAGTTAAATTCCACTTTAAATTTATTACGCTAAATAATATGAAATGGCAAGAAAAAAGACATACATATTACGGCAAAAAAAAAAGGTACCATTAATTGTCACATTTCTGTCCTTCAAAAATTTGAAGAAAAAAAAAAAAAGAAAAGAAAAATTTGTCAATTGATGGTGACAATTTCATTTTATTATCAATAATGCAATTAACATATTAATGTTATATAATTTGTTGGTTGTTATAATGAGAAATTTAGTTTGATTTATGAAAAAAAAAGAGTAACATCAAAAGAACCGCTTTTGAAACATTGTATATTCACAATTAGATATTTACTTTCTCTTTATCTTTCTCTCCCTCTCCCTCTCTCTCTCTCTCTCTTTCTCTCTCTTTTCTTTTAAATATTATAGTATACTTTGAATGTATGAGAAAATACAGGTTTAACAGTTGCTGCTGATAAAATTAGTAAAATATTTTTATTGCTAGTTTTTTTTTTTGGATTTGCAAAATTTTTACAATCATTTTGTTAATTTCTTATTTGTTCATTGATGTGATGTAAAGTAATATAAAATTACACCGAAGAAGCAAATAATCTAAGTTTAATTAATTTTAATTAAGAGATTAATCTAATTAATTAAAAAATACTTTTTTTTGAAATTTTATGGTAATTTTAAAATATAATTTAAAGCTATTTCAAAAATAATTTAAGAATAACTTGTGAAGAAGTAAATTTCAGAAATGAAAGACAAATTTTGAATTATTGACGATAAATCTTAAATTAAGATTTTTGTCGTGCTGTAAATACAAGAAAATAATATTATTGAATACTTAAACATTACCAAATTCAAAAAATTCATTATCTTTGCAATGAAGATTTGAAATTTATCAAATTTGATGATTTGATTGAAAAGTTTCCAAATGAAAAATGTTAAATTTTTAATTCCACTACATATCATTATTTTCAAACATTAAAATATTCTTAACAAAAAAAATTTTTTTTTTATTTGAGATGAATATCATACTACTTACTAAAATATAATTTTGAAATTGAAATTTATTTTTTTAATGATTCTGAAATTGAAATTTTTTTTTAATGAAAATGTAAGTTATTTTAATTATTGCAAATTATTTGACAAAAATTTAATTTAATTCATTTCAACATATTAATAAAAAAATATAATTAAAAAAATGTGCTTATCTGAATTAATTTTTAATTTAATTACTACAATAACAATAAGTGTTTATATTTTCAATAAGTATTAATTTTCAAATACAACAATAAGTATTTATATTTTCACTACCGTAATAAATTGGAAAAATATGAAATTATCTTAGAATACTTAATATTGGCTTATATAAAGTATTTATTGTAATACGTAGTAAAAATATTATAAATATCAATTACTTATTTACTTCTCATTAGCAATTACTTATTTACTTATTATCATTTTCATTTCCGATATTCGTCGCTTGCAACAAATAATGCAAATATTTCTAAATGATATTTGTAAAATTTCATTTTTTTAATTTTTAATTTAAAAAAAATTTTGCTTTTTTTTAGTATTAAATAATAATATTTTTGTTTATATTATATAACATATTTATCAATAATTGATAATTCATTCTTTTAATTTGACGAAGAGAAAATTAAAATTTAAAAAAAAAAAAATTCTCATTTGTGTACAATGAAATCGGGAAAAAAAAAAAGAATAATGATGACAAGGCGAATTGTATACATTTCCTTTCTCTTTCTAATTTTTCTTTTTTTTTTTTCTTTTGAAAAGAAATGAAAGAAAGGAAAATGTCAAAATCAAAATTAAAATTAAATTTATTTTTTGCGCAAAAATAATTCCCGCCTTTTCTTTTCTTTTTTTAATTCAACCACACTTTACACTGTTTGAAATTGTAGGAAGAAAGAAAAAAATTCTTTTTTCAACAATAATAGGAAATGAATAAAAATAAGAATAATTAAGTGTCATCAAATTTCTTTTTTATTTTTTGCAAAAAAAAAAAAGAAAAATTGGAATTGAAGAAAAAAATTAAATTTATTTTATAAAATCTCTAAAAACAAATGAAAATTTATGAAGAAATTAATTATTCCAAAAGACATTATAAAAATAATAATATATTCTCTCTTATGTAAATAATTTCAAATAATTCAAACATATATCTATCATTTAAGACTTAAAATATCAAAAATTACTTTTTCTTTTTTTTTTAACTTTAATTACTTTGAACTTTCAAATTCATCTTTTATACACGTACGAAAGAAATACTTCTCGATGAACTATGATCATAGTCCAATTTACTGTGCTACGATTATTTAAAGTTTAATTTTATTAAGTAAAAGTAATTTTGATTAAATTAAATCAAAATGCTTCTTCAGTCAAAAAATTTTCTAATGAATGATGATGTGAACAGGGTGACATAAAGTTCATCATTATGATGATAATATAAAAATGACCAAGTGATCAAATGACCAAATGACCATTACCCTCACTGTTCCACTTCTTTTCGGCTCTATCAAAAGACTTTGATTCAATCAACGATACATTTTTGCCAAATGGCGCAATCAGTCCTAAATCATTGCTGTATATTATATAATACAAAGGTTCTTCCGCCATTTTTTATACTCTTTTTTTGCCTCTTAAATATTATGAAATTTTTGTGCTACCATTTGAATCTATGACGAATAAATGTTAAAACTTTGCAATTATTTCCTGAACCGGAGAGAGCAAAGAAAAAAAAATCCGGAAAAAATTTGAATATTGATTGAGCTTATATTCAGTAATAAAAATGAAAATATTATCATATTGTTGAAAAAAAAAAGATGGAAAACCAAAGGAATTTAAAGTTATTGTAGTTTTAATATAAGAAGGTTTCATTAATTAGTATTGTGATTAAGTTTAATTAAAATTTAATTAGTTAGTATTATGATAAAGATTGATTAAGATTTGAATTTGATATGAAATGAGGAAAGAAGAACAAGAAAGCGACTAATTAGTTTCAAATAAAGATTTTAAATTATCAAATTTATTTTTGTAAATTATGATGCAAATTCAAAATTAATTACTGGAAATTTTGGAGTAACATCGATAAAAATCAATAAAAAATTTTCGTTTATTAAAGGAAAAACTGAAACCATAAATGGATTCTACCGTATTTTGAAAGTTTAAAGGGAAATTTTAAGAAATTATTACAAGTTTAAACCATTAAAATTTCATTCATCAATTAATTGGAACTTTTAATTAGTAAAACTTTTTATACTAAGGGATCAATTGTGCATGTACCGTCTTTTTAAATTAATTAAAGTATCCATTTTGGAGAAAGAAATGGAATCTTTTTTTTTACAGTAAGTAATAGTGACATTATGACAGTGATTTAAACTTTCGATTTCTAATTCTTAAAAAAGAAAAAAACTAATTCTTAAATTTACAAAATATATACATTTTGACCTTAACACAACAATGAAAGTGATATATTTTATGTTTCTAAAGACAGTGCGTAAAATTTATAAATGCAAATTTAATTGAATGTTTGCCCTAATGACAATTTGAAATGATCAGTGAAAGATGAAAGCGATAAATGAATTATTTCAATTTAGAAAAGTGATAGATTAAAGTTTTGATGAAACGGAAATAAATTAATTATCAATTATCCTTTTCCATTTTCTCTTCATTTTCTTCTTTTCACCACTTTTACATAGTTTTATTAAAATTAAACATTTAAATAAATTAATAATGGAATACCTCATCATCAACAGCACAAACTTTTACACCATAAACGGAAATTGATAATTGAACAGCAATAGCAGGTTTCCGAGGGATGAATCGATCTAATCGCTGTGATACGGATTCCGGATCAATTCCCGGTACAGGGAATGATCCAAGCCACTAAAATAACAATATCACCTCAAATTATTTATTATTCAAATAAAATCAATCTTTCATGATTTATTTTTATTATAAACGATTTTTGTTTTATTTGAGCAATAATAGTATTAGCACAGAAATTTATTTTTAATGTCATAAATTTAATTCAGTCATAAAGAATGGAAGTATTTTACACATAATTAAAAAATTTTTTTTATCTTTCTTTTTTTCAAAATTTCCTTTTTTTTTTTTTATTTTTCATTTGCATTGAAATAGCGATAATATAATAGCACTTCTTTCATTTTTTGTTTGAATCTTTCATTTAGCAAAATGAAATTTTCAAAAAAGAGAATTTTGTCAGATTAAAAAAGTGTCACAAGTGATATGTCAACAAAGAGCTTAAAATGTCATCTTGTGTTAATGTGATAATGTTTGAATTTTTTGTCAATTATGCTGTTAAATATGTATATAATTATGAAAAATGAATCAAACCTCGACATTCCAAGAGAGTGAGAAACCGGGTCGCATCAATGTAATATGAAATTGGTAGAGAGAAGACGACGACAGACGATCGCCGATAAATGCCGAAAAGATCAGATTGTTGTAGTCCGAAGCAGAAAATGGACAACAGGTGGGCGACAACAATCTCTGCAACAAATAAAATACACAATTGCGGAAGATAGTTAATGCAGCGATAGCAGTAGTTGTAGCAGCAGCTGTTGCAGTTGCATTAGTAGTTATTGTAGTAGCAGCTGTTGTAGTAGCAGTAGTTGTTGTAGTAGCAACTGTTGTGGTAGCAGTAGTTGTTGTAAAATGAAAGATGAAAAGTGATCTGATCAGCGTAACATTTCATTTCTTTTAACTGATTATAAGGACGAGAATTGTTTTTGTCCCACCTACTTACTACTGCTACTACTACTGCTACTACTACTACTGCTACTACTGCAATTTGGACTACTGTAATTTGGCAGTAATTATCATCTTATCACCTCCTATCAGCTTGGTCGAAACACTTTTATTGATAAAGTTATGATGCATTTTTTGAGCAAGTAATATGGAAGCGAATTTTATTCATCTGAATAAATGAAATAGCAATGTTCGATAATAATGAATTGTTATAGATATATTATTATTATTATCATTATTATAATAATCGTTATTATTATTATTACTATTATTATTATCGTTAATTATTATTATTATCATTATTATTATTGCTATTATTATTGCTATTACTATTGCCATTTAAATGTCCTGTAATTACTTACTATACGATATAAATTCCTTTTTAATGGAAATTTCACAAATATCATCTTTCATTTTTTATTACAAATTAAAGTAATGAATAAAAAATTAAATTATATA
>SSBO01000003.1:8777186-8790806 GCA_005281725.1 Wuchereria bancrofti
AAAAAAAAAAAAAAAGAAAACTTTGTCATTACAACAATGTTAACACATATTTTTCTCTCTTTGTGAGAAGAAAATATCATCGGAGAGATTTTTTTTTTTTTTTTTTTTTTTTTTTTTTTTTTTTTTTTTTTTTTGTTTTTTATTTTTTTTTTTTTTGAACGATTTACACCTTTTACATTTTGTGTTAAACATCGTATCACAACAATCAAAATGGTAATGGCATGAGCCATAAAAGTATGCAAGCGATAAAAGGACAAAAGAGCAAAGGACAAAGGACAAAGAAAAGATAGTAAAATACGAATTTGAATTTTTTAATAAGTAGTTAATAATGAAAATATTTTTGGGCGAAAAAAAAAAAGAAAGATAAATTGTGGTTGATAGTAATTTTTCACTTCCTAATAGAAATTTGTCATTGTAAAATAACTGAGAATATTTTGCTTAAAAAAAAAAAGTCTTTTTTCAGAAATGTAAAAAATACAAAATTGAAATTGCTCAAAGTTTTATTTAAAACATTTTTTCTTTTTTGATTTTTTGGTGGATTAAAATTAAGTTGAAATATATGAAATTTTTGTTATAATATATGGTAAATTTTAAATTTTGAAACAAAAATTTCAGTTAAAAATGATGAAAAATATTAATTACAATTGTTTCTATTATTTATAAGTAAACTTACATACAATTTTATATCTCAAATAGTATATTTTGAAACACTGAGATAATTCCTTGATAAGATAAATACCTATTTTGGCAATTTGTAAAAATATATTTTTTTTTTTTTTGTTATTTCATTATAACTAGGAAGTTGAGAAATTTAATTCTGAAATGGTTTTCCTATTTAAACAATTAAATTTAATTGCAATTAAATAAAATTTAATCATTATTTGACAAATAAAATATAAAATTAAATTGATAAATTAAAAGGATAATTGAAAATTGAAAGAAACTGTTCCATCGTTGATATTTAATAGAGAATTTAATATAGTTTCGTCGATGATTTAAACAACTGCGACAATCGAACTGTCAATTTATCCTTGCCATCGGTTTAAAACTAAACTATGATTTATAAATTGGACGACCCATTTTATCAAATCATTCATTCAATGCTACCAATCATTTTATCATTTTCAATTAATAATAATAATTTATTTATTAGAAGAAATTCATTCTTACTTTTCTTTTTATTCTTAAAAATCATATAAGTAATATATTTAATTAAATAGCAGAGAAGATAGAAAAATTACGAAATAATAAGAAAAATAAGGAAAATTGTGGAAAAAGGATTTAAAGAAAAAAAAAAAAGAAACAATTAATTAAAACTAATAGAATTATTTGCCTTTTACAGAAGATAACATTTGAGTAAACAAAAAAAATTTACAATATGTGAAATATTTTCAAATTTTGTGAAACATTTCGAAAAATGAGAAAAATTTGAAAAATTAGTTATTAAGTAAATGCTAGGCTCATTCGTATCATTGGCAACCACTAATATTATCACAAATAAAATTAGCCTTAAAAATATAATTATGCTAGTAAAATAATATAAAAATTTTAGACTCAAACATTTGTTGCTTAACTTTTCCTCCTTTTTTTTGGAATATTTTCAAATATCATCGAAAATTCTAAATTTTAAATTATAAGATGAAAGTTTTCGGTTTTTTTTCTTCCATTAAATATAACTGTAAAGTTATTTCTTTTAATTTTATTCACAATATCAAAACTTAAGATTTTTTTAATTGAGATTGAAAATCTTTCTTTTTTGTTCTTCGCATTTATACTTTTTTTTTAAAAAAAAGTTTTTAATTATTGATTATAATAACATAAATGCAAGATTTAATTTTTAGTTACATATAAAATTTTAGGAATTTAACAATAAATTAAATTATATTTTGTCTTGTTGATAAATTTTTTTTCCAAAATAAATAAAAAGAAAATATATAACAGTATAAATAACAATATGGTCAGTTCACCTAAACAAATCCTTTAAATTATTTCATTCAATCTTTTTAGGATATCTCATCTTTATTAAATTATATTTTGTAAAAATGATTATTAATTATTCAATTTTGATATTTACTACAAAGTAAAAAAAAAAAAATTATATATGTTTTTTATAAAAGAAAGTATGAAATTAAAATTGATACTGTCCATTGTCCATATACCGTAGTATGATGAATTAAGTAAAAAAAAAACCTACTTATATCGATTTATGATAGAATTTAATTTAACTTGAAAAAATTTCAACTTATTTTAGTTTTATATCAATACAGTTATAAATTTACAAAAAAAAATTTTTTTTTGCATACAATAACAAATTTTATAAGCTAAAATTAAAAGTTAAAAAATTAATTACTCTTAACAAACTAAACAAAATCATTGAATTTAGAAACAAATTAATTTATAGTAAATATCAAAATTCAATATATTCAGTATATGTAGATAAAATTTAGTATGCGTAAAATTCAGTAAATAAAAATTCAACGTATGCTATCCATGTTACTATGCATAATTTATTTGCGCAGGTAGTAATTAATTAGTAAAAAAAAATTTGTTTGAAAAAGTTATAAATGTAAAAACACATAATCTTTTCCGCTTGTTCCATTCACTTTATAGCAATAATTTCTCTTTTTTTTTTCAATTTTTTTTTAGAAATTTTTTTTAGAATAAAATAATTGTAAACAAGTTAATTTTCAATTTATCTATGTTAATTAAATGAAATTATTTCTAACATTCCATTTTCGATCATTGAACGTAAACTTATCATTGTAATGATAATGAAATAATAACTTGTCAACAATTAAAAATTTGATCAATTTATTGAAACTGAAATGTTATTATTCATTGTATAAATGAATTAAATAACCTTTGCACTTAATTTTGCTTTTTTTTTTTTTTGTTGTAATAAAAGGTTAAAACGAAATAGCACAATTTGATAGAGTATTTCCTATCGATTTAAAACATTAAATTATTGATAATTGGTAAAAAGTAAATTGAGCTTGTGTAAGAAACAGAAAAAGACAACGAATTTACGAATTAACCAAATACTGTGACATGTCACTTTAGTTATGATTGCTCATATGTCAAAGGTTAATTAAATTAGGTACATCTCATCAATAATGTATTACAGTATTAATTTATTAATCTATTAGTTATTATTATTATTGAAATATTAACGTAATTTATATGTGCGAATAAATTAAAATTGTAAGATTATGATTGCTTGTCATAAATGTAATTTTCCATAAATTTAAAAGTGTTAAATTTGCTTTTGCTTCTTTCTAAATTGGCTCAAATTAAAGTTCTTTTTTTCTTTTTCTTCTTCATTTTTTTCAATTAAAAACTTTACTACACTTAGATTACTATTTTGCATTAGAATGATAATTTTTTTTTTTTTTTTGATGATCATTTTAACATTTTAATTGGCAAAAAATTCATTTAACCATTACTATAACTTATTTGCACAATAAAAAACAAATAAGCAATAACTGTACAATTAATACGACTAAAATACTAAAATAACAACCTATCTCTGAGATTAATGATAATAATCCAAAAATTTATTCTTTTTTTATTTTTCACATGTTTAAATTTCTATTGGCAACATCACGTGAAATAAAAATTACGTAAAATAAGCAATAGTTATTTGAAAAAAAATAAGCTTAATACTTTCTAATACTTTGATTGTAAAAAAAAAAAAAAAGTGGTTCAAGTTTTCGAAATTTCAATACGAGAAAATAAGGATTGTCTTAAATATTGCCGCTGTAAATTTATGTAATTTATAAATGAATACAATATTGCATAAAAATTATATCATAAATTGTTTTATCAATAAAAAGAAAATTTACTGCACATTTACTGCTTCTCTGATTAGTTATCATTAAGCTTTTATGATAAATATCTTCGCAGTTGTCACTAACCATTCACTCAAACAACATTGCACACAAATTTAATTGGGTTCCGGACGAAATTCAAATATTTCGCTATACGATATTACACCAAAATTCCCGTCATTTTCATCACCAATTTTACATTCTTTCAACACGATTCTCGACATAAATTAAAATTTATCAGTGTAAATAATTCTCCTCTTCGACTAATAACAATTTAAAATGTGCCGATTTCTGGAACCAATTGTAAATCATTTTTTTTTTCATTAATAGTTGAAACACTAACTTATTTAAACAGCAGGTGTGTGTGTGTGTGTGTGTGATACTACAAATCCCTCAATACAACTTCCCATTACACTTATCAGAGATCACAAAGAGCGGAAAAAAGCAAGAAATCGTTAATAAATCTATGCGAAAGGTGCAACATCCAATGTACCAGTAATAATATCACTATTACCTGTCGTTGAATATTACAAATTCCTGAAAGGCTATTGAATATTTGTGTAATATTAAATATTGCTCTGATTAATTTTAACAATCACTAAAAACATAATTGAAAAGTTTGCAAATCCACTTAAGTGCACTTACTATTATGATATTCCCACATCAGTGGATCAAAAAACTTTTGAATTGAGTTATACTATCATTGAAAGCATAGACTCTCTAATAGGAATGAAACATTTGATTGTTCACAGATTCAGCCAAGAGTTAGTTGTAAACAGACAATCAGCAAAAATAATGCGCTGATATCCGATATTTTGTGTTCGACAAACGCTATAGCAGCAGATTTAACAATGAACACTATGTAATAATTTATGGTGGAAACAATCCTTTGTATTTGCAAATTCAAAACCTTTCTAATATTGTTACACAAATTCTATAGAAAAGAACAAGATGAATCACTGATTCAGCATTATCTTTTATTATCATATGCGAACTTCTTTTATTAATTAGTTGTTTAGTTTATTACTATACTACATTAAATATCCCGCTGTCCAATCAAATTTCAAACAATTAGTAGAAATAAAAAGAAAAGAAAAAATATATATAAATATATACAAGCCAAATAACAATTAAAACTTTGTAGTACAAATTGTGTATTAGTGTTTATGAGCATTACGCTATGAGGTAGGAAAATTAAGGCTTTGGTCATACATTTTTTCAAGTACCTTTGAAACCCGCAACACCATTGCTTAAAGCAGTGAGCTTGTTGCTGAGCTTATTAGCAAATTGATTTCGGAATTCCGGTGATATTACATTTAGCAGTTGATAAATCGTCTCAAAATAACGGGTATGCAAATCGAGCTGTCGATAATCGCCATTCATACTATCGTGACGATCTGATGCAATACGCCATCCACGTTGCGTCAATTCAATACAGTACATACGATCTGATAACACCAAAATAATAACCGATTAAAGTAAAGTCAAATTAGCTAAACTCCAAAATTTCTTGCAAATTGTGAAAAAATGAATTACTATATAAATTTCCTCCAAAGTTTTACAAACGATAGATAACACGCTACTGCTCCTTCATTTCTTCCATATCCTACTCAACTTCAGAGGAACCCTGGACCTGTAGATATTGATTCGAGGAATAACGCAAACAAACAAGCTAAATGTGCAAATCATAATTAAGTTACGAAAATAAGTAGTTTGAGATACAGAAACTGAATGGAGTTGTGCTCATTACTTAACAGAAACTCGGAACATGTCATGAATGTGATGCGACAACACCCGCAAGACTTTTCTAATTGTATAAATCAACCTGATGAATAACGAATTGAAGAAATAAGTACACTATTTTAACGAGAAATCAATGAAAGAACAGAAATACCTTCCAGCGTGATCAGATTTATGAAAATCAAGTCAGCAGTTCGCGGTAATGATTCTGGCAATGATATCATTCGTACAGCAAAGCCAATTTCACGAATAGCTGCAAGAGCCTCTTTTTCCAAAATCGAATCACCCAAGCCAAAATCTGCACACTGTTCGACAATATCACTGTAAATGCAATTTCTATAGTTTACAAATGACTAATCACTTCTAACACAATTTTTTTCTTTTGCTTGGTATAAGTACTTCAAAGCAGGCGCAAATTTAATACGATCGAACGGTAGTAATAAATAGTGCACTGAGAACACTATAGTACCCAAATAACTAGCGGGATGCATATCTTCTTGAATAAAATCAAACAAATCCAAATATCGCTAAACCCAACTAGCAATTAATTAAATGCAATAAAATTACGGCTAAAATTTCCCTTTTTACGAAGTCCACCACATTCCTTTCCGTACAAATACTCTTAAGTATAGTTGTACTGAACTTACACTATAGCACCTAATTTCATCAAATTCATACTTCAATATATCCGTAATTTGTTCCGATGATAATGCTGGTAGTTGCATTTTTCTGTTATTACTGCTCTCTTCCGAACTGAATTCTAATTGAGGCCTACTGGGGCCATCCATTTGCTCACTACTGTCTGTTAACAAACATCGATTTGGCACTGAAAGCAGCAGATTAATTTCGATAATTACATTAGGAAAACCAAAGAATTTTATTACGAAAAATGAAAAATTATATTCAAGAAATTAAAATAATTATATTGCAATATTGAGTAATTATATACAAAAAATGAAAGAAATAGATCCGGAAAATTACATAGAACAGAACAAGAAACAATAAAGCAATTATGCCAATAAATTTCACAAGGAAAAAAAAACACAAAATGTGAATGCAGTAGGATATTAAAATGATTATAGAATTGTGATATATAAGCATCTTCTTTAGCAATTTATTGCCAACAAAATGATTACTGGATCTGACTAGAGAGTACAGCTGGCCTGGAAAGAAAGTACAATTGGCCTGAAGAGAAAGAGTTATTGGCCTGAATAGAAAGAGCCAACAAAATATACCCTCTATTCAGATTCAATAAAGCTAAGAAATAGCAGTAATTGTAGAAGTGAAAGATATATACGCATGAAACGAATATTCTATATTTTCATCACAATCCAATCATTACAACCGCTGTAAACATTACAACCCGAAAATAGTTTAACCCGTGAATTTACCCGCAAACAGACAAACAACAATATCAGGTTAACATCGCTACATTCGTGACGTCTGGATTCTCTCATAATCTCACATTATTTTTCAACCTTTTTACAATTGAGTTTCTTGCTGGCAAAGTGTTCGGGTACGTGATTGCTAATAATGGGTACTTGGGATAGTTGCATAATACCATTATTACCCTATTCACGTGATATCACTCGTTTTACGTGGTACCGTTTTATCGTGCGTGAAGTTTTGTATTCTTTTTCAAAGTTGGTCGACGTTTATGAAAGAAGAAAATATTTTTATTTCCTCAAATAGTGCAGAAATTTTTATAGCAGAATTTTTATGACAGAAATTTTATAACACAAAAAAAAGAAAAATGTGTAAGGTGTACTTTGATAGTTAAATTATCAAAAATGGTGTACTCATGACTTTTTGGAAAGGATTAGAAAAGGTACATTAAATTTGGCATATTTAAAATCTAAGTAATTCAATCTTTTATCAGAATGTTTTAGAATATTGTGAAATGCACTTCTTAAGCCAAATAAAAATTAAAATTTGAATATGTTTTTAGAGTTGTTCATTCCTATATCACTGGTTTATTGGCCGGTTTTGGATGGCAAATCGAACAGTGAAAGATGCTGTCACTGTAAAAGGGACAAATCCACAATATTTAGTGGAAAAAATTATTCGCACACGAATTTATGATTCGAAATATTGGAAGGAAGAATGTTTTGCATTAACTGGTAAGTAACAAAAAAGGAAAATTTTAGGGATTAGAAAAAATGCCTCCATAATTTTAGAACTGTTCATTCTACTAATATCCAATTATTTATAGAACTTTAAATAGCAGTGAATTTTGAAGTCCTTTCTGCTTAATATCAATTCATGTAATTTATTTTGAAGCACCTATCCTTGTATCATTTTTTTAGGCACTTTTCATTTCTTGTAGCTAAACTTACATGCAAAAAATTCTCCTTTATATATACAACTTGGATGTTTGATATGCGATGAATGCAAACAATTTTACTGAGTCTTAAATGACTTAATTTATGGTCAGATTTTCGGAATTCCTCTACTACATCATGATTATGGTGTATTTACAGCAGAACTTCTGGTAGACAAAGGAATGGAACTACGATATATTGGCGGAATCTATGCAGGAAACGTGAAACCAACACCTTTTTTATGCCTGTGCTTGAAAATGCTACAAATTCAACCAGAGAAAGATATTGCCGTTGAGTTCATTCGGCAAGAAGAATACAAGTATGTTCCTGAGTCTTGAATGACTTAATTTAAGGACAAATTTTCGGAATTTCTCTATTACATTACTTTATTTCAGATATATTCGCGCACTGGGAGCGATGTATATTCGACTTACGTTCACTTCTATTGAAGTTTACAAATATTTGGAACCCTTGTATAACGACTACCGGAAATTGCGAATAATGAACAATGAAGGAAGTAAGCTAAAAACTGAAACAGTTCTCATTATGACTAATCTACCTAAATAAAATTTTAAATTCAAATATTTTTTTTTCTTTTTTTTTTTTGTAGGATTTGAAATTGTTCATATGGATGAATTTATTGACAATTTATTACGTGATGAACGATACTGTGATATTCATTTACCGAGAATACAGGTATTCTAATCTTCTTGCTTTTTTTGTATGATTTCTGCATAATTTATTTCTCTACCATGTTGCCAACGGTAGAGTAATCTTCATATAGTAGAGCAGTAAAACGTATTGTGCTAATTACACAAAACTTTTGACTTGAGTTGGAAGTTCGAAAAAATTGGTTAAGGGTGATCCTGTTTAGATTGCAACATTTGTTTTCAATTTTGATGTTTGAGGGGCATATTTTAACTGCTAGGATGTTAGATATTTTTCTTTTTTGCATTAATTGTAAGGATTAATTGAATATGAAATATGTTCTAAGGTCTCATGAATTACAGAAACGAATTACTTTGGAGGAAGTTGGAGAGTTACAGCCATACGTTAGTGCACTCGATGAAGATCTCGATAAGTTATCATCATCAGATTCCGAAGACGATGACGATAGAATTCGCAAAAGAAAAGAACGTTCAAAGGCAGGCATATATATGATTATGTTTTAGGGCCTATCATCATAAGATGTTTGTTGATTAATTTTAGGTAAATTATGTGCTTTGTTTCTGGTGTAAAATGAGGATGGATAATTCAAATTTTTTCTTATTACACAGTTATTCCTTCAAAAAGTTTTACAACGTTTTTAAGTATGATATTTAGCAAAATATTGTTGTTATATAAAAGATGAAGGTAAGTCAAATAATACTGCTTTTTGTTCTTGTAGGGTGTGCCTCGCCGGCGCAGTTATTCAAGAGAGCGTGAACGGGAACGTGATATGGATCGAGGTAGAGATAGGGACAGAGAAAGGGAACGAGAACGAGAGAGGGAACGTGACAATGATCGTGACAAAGATAGGAACAGAGATCGCGATCGACGTCATCGCACACCGGAGTATCGTGATCGAGGTATTATAGTTTCAGCAAATTAAGTTGAGCATTTATTTTTAATTAAATTTTGTTGGATAATCATGTAAAAGTTGCAATTGATATTAGCTCATTTTTTAGCTTTACTTGCTAATATGTGATGAGGATAGTATTAAAACTCTCTTTTATCACTATATCGTAGAATAAATTTGAGAGAGCTGGAATAGGCTTTTTTTTTAAACAAAAAAGTAAGACATTCAATAAAAGAGCCATAACTGTCGGACTGAATAGCATGTTTTACAGAGAATTATTTCAAATTACCATTATCTTTCTCACTGTTTTTATTTAAATCAGTTAGTTGTAGAACGAAATAGTCGAAAAGACAAGGAACGCGATAAGGATCGAGAGCGGTGATGTGTGGACAGTGTTTAACTCGGAAGTATTGTTGATTCTGTTAACGTTATTTTTTGTATATTCAGGTGTGTTCTTTTTTCACTGTTTATTTTCGTTCAAATTGATCTATCATCTTTTATAGTCATTAAGTTGTTAAGTAATTCTTCCGAATCTCAACTCCATCGTCGTTATGACATAATGTTTTCTTCTTGATTATTTTGTTTACATTAAGTTCGATTGGAAATGGTAGTTAATGTTCACTATTTTTCGACATATAGATAATCCATACTTGTGCAACCAAAGAAATACATGTATCAAATTTTAGTTTTATTTTAATAATCATTTTATTTCTCGATATGAAATTGAATTCAATCGATTGATTCTGTTTTATTTCGAGTTATTGCTGCATCCAATATAATAAATTCATTCAAAGTTAAATGCTCCTTAAATAGTGGACGAAGCAAATAAAGGCATGCCAAATAAATATTAGAAATTGCTTAAAACTTCATTTGAGTTGTTGGATCATTCTTAGCAGTATGTCTTTTTCCAGTAATTTCACTTTTGGTTTTTTAAAATGTTATGTAATAATTAATGTTAAAGCGTTGCAAGGTCTCAAATTATTTTGTTTTAGCTTTTCTCTGGACATTGCGATATTAGAATATAAAATTTCATAGGAATTACTTTTTCTTCAGATGTTACTCCAGTTTCCTTGCAAATTTGCGAAAGATGTGGTGAAATTTTGAGATTATCAGGATCGTCCAATGCAGGAAATATAGCATCCCATGGTTCAGCTTGTTTATATCTGTAAACCTTATGATTAATGTCTTATTGTTTGTTTTTTAAAAGATGTGAAGGTTTGTTATTAAGATTATAGTGATGAATAAAATTGAACCGAAAATATGAAAATGGTACGGTCGCAATGAAGAAAACCTGGGAGATTTGAAATAAAAATATTTGGAATTGAGAAGAACGTTGGTGCTTTTTATGTATTCGAATAAATGAGCCTATGATTCAGAACCGTAAGTTAAAAATTGATGTTTTAGGTTGTCTTCCAAGTTATACCATAAGTGTTGGTAGCATGAGAATCGTTTTCGTTTCTCAATTTGAAGAGCTAAATGATTGTAAATTGCTAATTAATCTAATTAAGTATGCAAACCTAACCTTCGTTTTATCAGGTGTATTCGATGAAATTTCTAACTTATGCTTACTTGTGTATCATAATATCCTGCTTACCTAATTGAGTATATGATAGGTACGTATCCGAAGCTGAAAAACTGCTCTATTCGATATTGTAGTGATATTCGGGTTGTACGTCTGGAAAATACCTTTCTTCCGATAGTAATATTTAAATGAAATTTAAATGAAATAATAATTTAGCAATCAGAACAAAATATTTCATAAATAATACGATCATATGATACAATTTTAACTAACTGACTTGTCTGTTTGTATCAGTTCCTCGATATATGGTAGTGCTTCAAGATCGAAACGATCACTTCGAGGTTGATTTTCAAGACGTTTTATCTTAAAAGAAATTTAACTTAAGTTATTTTTTCTTTTTTTCACTTTTCAAAGTAAAAAAAAAAGATGATAAAGTAATCAATGTAGTATGATTTGTATGGATACTTTGAGCATTAAAGTTTGTTTAGCATCAATAATACCGCCAGTTGGATTTACTCGAAAATCAGATGGATGTGTCACTTTAACCTGAAATAAAGAATTTAGCAAACTATATTATAAGAAGTAAATAATTGCTAATATAAGCTAAATTATGCATAAACTTATTGTAATTAAAGAAAAAGAGTAGTAAAATTTAAAGATAATAATCGATTCTATTATAAGCTATTACATCAATTCTTTTAAAATTTAAAATATTACATCAATTTCTTTTAATTACGATCTCGAAACAATAAAAATGTAAACAGTGATATATCAAAAATGTTACAAGAGATAAACAATTAGAATTTGAAAAATGTTCCGTAATGCAGAAAATTTAAATAATGGAGAAAATTTACTCGAAAAATAATTGGAAATAAATTTTCATTGGTAACTTTATGAAGATTTATCAATTCTTCAGTGCTGTCAACATAAACAAAATCTGGTTCAATATGAAATTTCAATCTTTCCATTTTCCTCAAATATTATTATCATTTTTGAAATATTAGAAAGAGAGAGAGAGAGAGGGAATTATATACATAGAAGTGAATGAGGCAATGCTTAGATATACCATATTTGTAATTAAAATAATTTTTACTTAAAATGTTATATTTATTCAAGAAGTTGAAAAGATACAGGTAGAAAGTTGGTTAGAATTAGAATTAGATGAAGCATAAATTAAATAAATGAATTTGAAAAAAATTACTCAAATTTTAGTGACAAATTAAATAAATTTTAAATCGCTATTTAGTTGAATTTTTATGAAATTATTAAATTTTATTTGTTAATACATACTTAATCAATTCTGCATGAGTTACAGCTATTTTCACTGCATCACTAGCAGGTTCACTTGATTTCTCACCCTAAATTAATTTCCTTGCAATTTCTTAATTATTTTTATTTTTTAAAAAATTTCAATTCTAAAATTTTGATCAGAGTTAATACGACATTATAAATTCATTTGAATACTACAAATTAAGAGATCGTAAAATGTAATGTGTAATTCAAAAATGACTTTTCATTTTCAATTTGATTATTTGAATTTTCATTTTCAAAAAATTTTTTTCATTAAATGTATACCATTTGATTTTTAATCTGATTGTTTGAATAATTATTCTGAAATTGAAACAGTTAAGTAAATTACTGGTGATGTTATAAAAGAGTGTAAAATTTAATTATTTATTTATTTATTCATTAATTATTACTGAAAACGATTAAATACTGGCTAAATTTGAATAACATTAGAAGTGCAAAAAGACTTCATAAATTGAAGTAAACAATTTCATTTGAATATTTAACAGTTTCTAATTTCATTTTATATTAAATTTATATTTTACATTTTTATTTATATTGTTGATACAGTCAGAGAAGATAATAGCAAGTGAAGAGTTATTAAAAATAAATGATTAAATATTAATAAATCACTGATATATAAAAACAAGCAACTACTAATGCTTTTAATAAATTAAAAAACCACAAATAATCAGATCCATTTGACTGAATTTAAAATAAATAATGAAATAATTGAAATCATTTGAATTAATATAAATGATTAACACATTTTGAAAATAATTAAATGTAATTCTCGATATTCGTTTCTTCCTTTTCCACTACTTTGAAAAATTGTTAAATTTATTCTTAATCAGTGATATTGCTAGAAAAATAACGCCACCTTAATGCTGAATAATTTTGTGCATTAAATGAAAGCAAATAATAGTTTGATTAAAAATGAAAAATTCCATAAAAAAGTAATTCAGTAATTTGCATTTGTATTTCTCGGGAAAAAAATCGCTAGAAATAGCTGGGATAATTGAAAATTTCAATATAATTATTAAAATTATGAAACGGCCAAGTGGTTTGTCGATAGCATTAATGTTGATGGTTTTGAAAAGCTGTATCGTTTTCATCGGTTAATGAGTATTTCATTTTTGTTATATTTTATTACTATTGTTATTAATTATTATTAATATACATTATTACTATTATTATTACTATTATTACTATTATTTTTGTTATTATTATTGCTAATTATTATCACTACTTTTACTATTATTATTATTATTATTAATTATTATTAATACTATTATTATTATTGTTATTGCTATTATTATCATTATTATTATTATTATTGTTGTTATTATTATTGGTATTATTATT
>SSBO01000003.1:8790930-8829678 GCA_005281725.1 Wuchereria bancrofti
TTATTATTATTATTATATTATTATTGTTATTATATTATTATTATTATTATTATTGCTACTGTTATTATTATTGTTTATTATTATTATTTCTCCTAATTCTCTCCTTTTACTTAACCAATTCATTTTTTGTGGTAAATGCGATTTGAAGGAAATGAAATTTTTTGATTTATACTCTTACCTGAAATGAAACTTAAGATTACCATCTTCAATTGATTTAAAAATTTTCCCAATAATATCATTGATAATTTAAATAAGATATGAATGAATGATTAAATAATTATATACCATTGTTGTTTGACTAATGTAAAATTAAATATTAAAAAATATCGCCGTAAATGTTAATAGCAAAACTTTTAAGTCCTTTATGAATCATTTATGCTACTAATACGACCATATTTGCTTAGTATTAAACTTTATGGACAAAATAATTTATTGGAATTTGTTATTGAATATACTGTCTTTTCATGTTAGTTCATTTATACTTTTTCAAATAGTAAACGAAATATAAAAGAAAATTTAGGTATAAAATTAAATAAATTATTTTAAAAAATATTTAAAAAAAAAATTACTTAAAAAAAAAATTAAATAAATTATTCTAAAAAAAAAAAAAATTATAGGAAATTTTGATAACAAAATGGGTACATTATAGCAAAGAGTAATGCATTCATATAAAAATTTATCATTTGTAAAATGATTTTAATTTTTATGAAATAGTCTAAAATTAATGTAAGAAAAACAAATTAGTATAAAATTTTTGCTTTTAAGAAAAAAAGTACAAATTATTATAAATTCAAATTGAAAACATTAGGAAAAAAATAACCAAAATACATTATAAATTTTTCAGAAAAAAAATTGTGGGTTAATTGTTAATTTAATTTCTTAAGTATAGGTATTATGATAATAACAGATATTATAATATTTCATTTCTATTTGTTAATTTGAATTCTTAAATCTAAGAAATTCAGATATTATAATATTTCATTTCTATTTGTTAATTTGAATTCTTAAGTATAGGTATTATGGTAATAACAGATATTATAATATTTCATTTCTATTTGTTAATTTGAATTCTTACATCTAAGAAATTCAGATATTATAATATTTCATTTCTATTTGTTAATTTGAATTCTTACATCTAAGAAATTCAAATATTATAATATTTCATTTTTATTTGTTAATTTGAATTCTTAAATCTAGGAAATTCAGATATTATAATATTTCATTTCTATTTGTTAATTTGAATTCTTAAGTATAGGTATTATGCTAATAACAGATATTATAACATTCCTTTTACTATTGGATGGCGATTATGAGACAATCAAATATTTCTTAATAATAATATTATTATACCAATTAATTCTACTTTTTCCATTTTCTTTGTCAGGTAAATTAACCTAAACATCGAGTAAGTAATAAGTAATGCATCACAGATTGTTATTCACCTTTTTTTTTTACTTTTTATTTAAATTAAAAAAAAAAAATTTATTACATTCTCGAATAACATTTTTTTTTTTTTTTAAATTTATTTTAAGGAATAATTCTTGCTGTAACAACATCACAAGCATCTGCTAAAGCTTTTAGTAGTACATGGCTGGAAAATTTTCACCATATTCATTATTATTCATCAAATTTAACTGCACCAATGGCAATTTTTTTTTTTAAATATTTCTTCGTTCCTTTTTTTTTTCAGATTTAAATTTAAATATAAATGTTTCATTTTGCAAAAAAAAAAATGAATTTTTGGAGTTTTTCTTTTTTTAAAAAAGGAAAAAAAATTCAGTTAAATACAAAAAATTTAATATAGAAGATCTAATGAATAATTAAATCAAATCTATGAATATGAATTTGATTTAAAATTGTATCACTTAAATAGAAATGTTTCATTTTGCAGAAAAAAAAAGTGATTTTTTGGAATTTTCCTTTTTTTTTTTGAAGAATTTCAGTTGAATACAACAAATTTAATAGAAGATCATAATAAATATGAATTTAACTTAAATTTATATCATTCAAATAAAAATCTTGCATTTTGTCAAAAAAATGAATTTTTTGTATTTTTCATTTTTTTTTTCTTTTTTTTTGAAGAATTTCAGCTAAATGAAACAAATTTAACAGAAGATTTAATGGATATGAATTTAACTGAGCAAGATTTCAATACTTCAAATTTAATTAAAGATGTTATTGGTGTGCGCGAATTGCTTGAAAACGAACCAATCATCAAAAAGCTTGATAAATATCTCACATTTGTTCGGTTTATAAATTTTAAAAATTTTCAATTCTTTTTTTTAAATAATGCAAAAATTTGGTTTTTTCTTTTATTAAGAAAAAGTGGTACAATATAAATAAGTTTGAAATAATTAAAAAAATAATACAATTGAAATAATAGAATATAAGTAAGTTTGAAATTTTCAAAATCCTATCAAATCATTTGGAAAAAAAAAAATTGAAAGTTAAAGGTTAATTCGGTTCAACGACAATTAGAATGTTGTGGTGTTGAAGGGTCACATGAATGGTTAAGCTTATATTCTGGGACATTTGAGCATCATAAGGTTTCTTTTTTGTATTATTGCGCAATTTACATAACATTTTATCTTTTATTTTTTTTTTACACAATTCATTTTACTCTTACTTTTATTTTTTTTTTTACACAATTTATTTTTTATTCATACTTTCATAAAAAATAACACAATTTGTTTTACTTTTACTTTTAATTTTTTTACACAAATCATTTTACTCTTACTTTTATTTTTTTTTTTAGACAAATTATTTTTAATTTTAGTTTCATAAAAAGTAGCACAATTTATTTTACCATTACTTCAAGAAAAAATTTTTAAAAATTTTTAAATAGCATTAAAGCTAATGCTAATGTTATAAATGAATGTTGAAATTTTCATTTGCATTATTCACGACTAAATTCAAAAAAATTTTAAAGTAGCATATCAAAAATTAATTTTTTTTAGACTTTGTAGTTACTTGTTTCTTAGATTTTATAGATATCAGTTGGTTATCAGTTAATTATCAGTAAGTGTAACAGAACTGATATAAAATTATTGTATTACTCAAATGCAATATCATTTACTCAATGAGTAAATAAAAGTTACAAATTTTAGATGACAAAGAAAGATTTATGGTGGTCAGATAGTTGGGTACCAAGACGATTTACACCTTCTTGTTGCTCAGAGACAAATTTTTTATGTTCAATTTATTTACAGCAAAGTTTACTTTATTTTTTTTTTTTATAATAACTCATTTTTTATTAATTAAATAATTTTACTTAAATTAACTTCAAATTAGCTTTTGTATTTTATAGCAAGAAAATTGTTGTAAAAAAAAAGAAAAGAAAAAATGAACAAATTAATCCTACGAATGTAAAATGTTTAACTTTTTTTGAATTGTCAAAAATCCTTTATCCTTTTTTATTAATTATATAATTTTAATTTATTTGATTCGTTTCACTTTTTACTTTTTAGTTTATTTGTTAAATGTCTGAAATGAATTTCAATTGCATTTTTAGACAAAACAAATCAACCGTTTTACAAAAATCAAATTATTGGTTGTCGGAAAAAGGCAATATCTGAAATTACAAAAAATATAAAAGTTAAATTATTTCATTATTCCTTTGTTTATTCTTTTTTTTTATTGATAAATTATTATTGATTATAAATAATTATGATTAATCCAAGTAATCTTAAAAATAATTATTTAAATATTACACTCAACAAATTAAAACGAATAATTTTTGTGATTTCAAATATTTAAAAGTTACTAAAAGCATAAGCGTTTTAAATCATTTTATTATTGCTTCATTTATTTTATTTTATCAGTAACTTATTCTTTATTAATTTTTAATTAGTTACGATTAATCTAAGTAATTAATTAAAAATAAATACTTAAATATTACACTAAACGAATAGTTTTTTTGTAATTTTAGATATTTGATAATATTATCATACACATTTAAATTTAAGTATTTTCTTTTATTTAATTACTATCTCACTTAAATTTAAATATTTCCTTTTAGTTAATTATTATCTCACTTAAATTTATAAAAATTTATAGTTTTCACTTAAGTTTAAATTTTTTTTTTGTTTAATTCTTATCCCATTTAAATTTAAGTATTTTCTTTTATTTAATTACTATCTCACTTAAATTTAAGTATTTTCTTATATTTAATTATTATTTTACTTAAATTTAAATGTTTTCTTTTATTTAATTATTATTTCATTTATTTCAACAGATTTTGTGCTCATTTATGATCGGAGCTATATTTGTACAAATTATTTTATCACCATTCATTTATTTTCTCATCGAACGAAGAAGACGAATTGAACGAATACTTTATATTACTCGATGGAAACGACAACTTGAGGTTATCATAAAAATGAAAAAAAAAAAAAAACGATTGCTTAAATTTAAAAATATATTAAATTCTGATTGATATTAAAATTAATTATAAATGAAAAAAAAATAAAAAACAAATTGCTTAAATTTGAAAAATATATTAAAATATGATTGATATTAAAATCAATTATAACCTCTTTTCTTTTCTTTTTAAAGTATTCCGAAAGTAATTCAATACTTTTGAAATCTAAAGAATTGAAATTAAAAGAATATGAGAGATAGTATGCATGATTAAAATAGCAAAAAAAAATTTTTTGCTTAAAAAGTAAAATTTTTGTTGAATCATTATTGTGCTACAAATTTCAGTTTTTAAATTAATAAATTAAAATAAGAATTATACATTGATAATAATGAATGAATAAGATAGTTGTTAAATTAAATGATAGAACAAATTAAAATGTTAATTAGAGGTTTTTTTTTTTGGAAGAATTTCCAGTAGAAAGTGCGAAATTCTTGCAATAGATTTCAAGTAATAATAATTAGCGTTAATTAACACCAATTAGATTGATACTAATTACTAATTAATGCTAATTGACATTAATCTAATTAATTGGTACTAATTAATGTTAATTGACACTAATCTGATTAATTGGTACTAATTAATGTTAATCGATACTGATCAGATTGATGCTAATTAGTGTTAATTGACACTAATCAGATTGATGCTAATTAATAATTAATGTTATCGATACTGATCAGATTGGTGCTAATTAGTGTTAATTGACACTAATCGGATTGGTACTAATTAATGTTAAATGACGCTAATTAATAATTAATGTTAATTAATATTAAATGGCTTCTGTGTTGCAAAATTTGGTGATAGATACTGATTTGCATAGATTTGGTGAAAGATTTTTGTAAAATGAAAAATTTGTAAAATTCATTTCAACTAAATTTATTTTAGGTTTTATTACAACAACAACAAAAAGATGTCAGTAATCGAAATGATCATTTGTTGCAAATTGAGGAAAAAATGAAAAACGAGGAAGAAATAATTGAATAAAATAAAATTGAATAACAAGAAATTGAAAAATGAATTAACATAAAATTAAATAATAACTAATTCACTGTTTGTTTTTTTTTCATCATTTTTTATGTCTGAAACAGTACCAAATCTAGTATTTTATACAATTATATTTAATCAATTTTATCGATTTAAGTATAAAGTACAAATGGTATTGCTATTTTCCTTCAATAAAATATGTTTCCGGTATATCTTCCGGCATATCTACATTCCGTTATACTTTTAACCGTTTTGAAATATTTAAATATATCAGTCAATTTATATAATTAAAAAACAAAAGATCATATTTTTGAATTCTGATTAGTTCAATCAGTTATCGAATTATCGATGATAGAATTCATTTCGCTAATTTACTTAACCGTCGGAGATTTCCGATAAATTCCCATTACTTTGGTTCTTTTGTTGAGCTAATTTTACTAGAAATTTAATTACTAAAATAAAAAATAGCTAATTATTTTGTGAAATACGAATGATCTGAAATGCAAATGATTTGAAGAAATACGAATGATCTGAAATAAGAATGACCTGAACGAATGACCTATTATAAGTTGATGAAAATAGAAACAACAAGAAAAAAGAAGAAATAAATTTTGTTTAATTACTAAAATAAAAAAAAAAGCCAATTATTTTTGCAAATAATAAAATATCATAAGTAAATAATATCTAAAACTGATAAAATCTAAAACTGATAATGATAATCTGAAACTGATAAACAAAACTGATAATATAAAAATGGTTTATATATTATAAGTAAGATAATATATATTACCTCTATTATATATGTGTGATTAAAAGTTTAAAAATATTTCAATTTTTTATTATCAAAGTTTAAAAGAAAATTAATTAGAGTTTAAAAGTTTTAATAATAAATTCAATTAAAATTAAATTAATGTCTACAATTTTTTTTTTGTTGTACCATTCAAGCTATTACAGTTATATTATTGGTAGCAAAGCTTAAAAAATTTATTTTAAATTAATTACTTAATTACTAATTGCTATTTTAAATTGATTGAAAAGTGTGACATGTTTGCGTAAAGAATTTTTGTGAAAACTGAAACTATTTCAAATTTTGAGTGATCAGTACAACATCAATAAATTAAGCTTATTAAAAAAAAAATTAAAAAATCGTTCTTTCAATTTTGCATTAATTTTACCAAACATTTTCCTTTTCAGCTAATTTTAAAAATTTAAAACTGCACCATATAATTGAAATGAATTAATAAATCACATAATTTATTAATTGATGGAAAAAAATAAGACAAAAACTGTCTACTCTACCTTAATTTTGCCTAATTTTAATAAATTATTTTATCTTAAGAAATTGTATAAGAAAAAAAAAAACAATTTTCCTATTTGTCTTATCAAATTATTTATATTAGTGATAACATTATCAACCCTAACTCTATAATTAACAAAATATTTAATTACTTATGCGTAGTATATCAAAAGAATTACATGAAGGACTAAAAAATCCAGAATTTTATCATCTAAATAATTAATAATTGGTTGAGTAATTAAGTAAATTAGGTAATTGAACAATTTGTAATTGAATAATTTGAGTAAATTGAGTAATTGAGTAATCATCTACTCAAGAATTTAATTTTTTTTCTCAAGAATGAACATAGCATTGCATTTGTGAATAGTTATGCTCGATTTAAATTTGTTTCACGAAAGCCAAAATGTCATTTCATTAACTTTGCCAATTTTTTTAACTTCTTTAGCCAGAATTTCAAAGAGTAAAATTCTATGTATGTTGCATTCATATGAGCTGGTAATTATGATTAAAGTTTCTAAATTACAAAAAAAAGAAAAATTATGAAAATAGCCTATGGATAGCAACATCTATGTTTAATTTTTAAAATAAACATATCTCAAAATTATAAATGATAAGAATAAAAAAAAAAATTCTTATATATATAGAAGTTAGTTTGATTAACAGTAAGGTGCATTCATAAATGAAACACATTTTCACATCATTTTTATTGTTTTAAAATTTACTTAACTTTTCAACTTAAAATTTATTCTCGTAAAATTAACTTAGAAATTTCTCAAGAATTGTTATCATCCATTATCAATCAAAGTGTTACGAATAGAATCTCTGTTAGTAATACTTATAATTTCTGCTTCATACGTTCACTTCTGAGAGGACGTAGAAATTATAATGCATAATAATCGTTTCAAATCGATTTTCTTAAATTTCATAAATAGAGAACTTTTCATCTATGATATAATTTATTAATAAAATAAAATTACAGAATTCAACAGTTTATTGATATAATCTGATACTTACGATTCTTCTGATAAACCTTAGATAAAAGAGGCACAGAACTATTTAAAAGATTTTTAATTTTTAAATGAAATTTATACTAGTTGTCATTAAACTTTCCAGCTAAATGATTTAAGACAACTAATCCATTAGTAAATTGAAATAATAGAATTTCATATTTCAACATATTTCTTCGCTTTTGATACTTCCTTTACTCGCTCAAGTAATTTAATTCCCGAAATGTATTTAAGTTTAATAAACACTCATTAACACACCAAATTCCTATACATATTGGAATAGGAAATTATTGGAAAATATTGGAATAAAAAAAGAATTACTTCTGGTTCTCATTTATCTTAATTGCTTAATGATTGTATAGCTAAGAACCTTAACTTCAATTCGTGAATAGTAAAATTTTTTTACTCTTCGATTAAAACTGCAAATGTTGATGGATTTTTATTTAAATCATATTAAATTATAAATTTTTCTGTACTTTAACAGCAATCACATCTTTTGTGATTTAAATGTTTTAATTGTGGCAATGTTTCTGAATCGAATCAATTAGCAAAATGTTTAACAAAAGATAATAAAACTTTACATAATATTTTCGGTTAAAAATTTCATATCAATTGTTGTTTTTTAGGGAATCTTTCAGCATTGATTCGCTGTGATGAAGTTAAATCGCCCGAAACAAATTTTATTATTACAATTTTAAAAGTCTTAAAGATTTATCATAGATTAACATTTTTTATGTTTCTTATGATTTTCTCAGCATTCTCACATTTTTACAGTTTCATCATCGAAATCGTTCGAGATCCATTGCAGCGTGTCAAACTACCAAATAAGCATATGTTTACCTAGTAGATATATCTAAAGAAAAAAATCAAAATACTTATTAAAACACAATTTTAGAATTTGTGATACAGATTTGTTTAAAGTTTTCGAAAATATATGCCACCATATTTGGACATTGCCAATCATTTACTTTAGTATACTGCGAAAAGATATCCAAGACGCAATATTCGTGGAAGACCTTCTTCTATTTCGAATATATCTTTAAATTTTATTAAAATAAAGATAAAAAAAATGAAACCTAGTGCAACTCTAAAATAGTATTTTAATCCAAGAATTCATTTATAACATCTGGAAGCAATGGTGCATTTGAAAAATCATAGTGAATGTTCTTTTCAACATCATATGAATGGTTCATAATTCCAACTGAAATAAACAAAGAGTGAAAGAAATGTAAATTTTAGAACTTCATTTTGTAATCAATCAAAAATGTGAATGAATTGTAGTATTGATTACCTGACATTGCTCCAATATTCTTTTTCTGGTATTTCTCGAACAAATCAAAATTATTGAAAATTTTTGAAATATTCATGCTAGAAAGAAATCCCATATTCTCTATAGAATTATCATTAGCATTTTTTGCATAAAATGTGTTTGCAAGAAAATCCAACAAGCTTGACACATCGTATTGCTCTTCCAAAATTTTCATAGCCATTTTTGTATCAAATATATTGCTTTCAGTGTTTTCACAAGTATTTTGCGAAGAAATTTCAATTTCCTGTGAATCATTCCCTTCTGTATATTCCATATCATCTATCCCATTAAAATCATTTTCATTTTCATTTCCATTTAGAATATTATGAATGAAACTAGTAAAAGATTTTCGAAATGAATAAGCCTTTGATGTTGAATTTGAATTCCAGTTATCTGACAGAACAAATAGCAAATCAGTGTTAGAAATGTTCATTTCTAAATGCTGTTCGCTAATGAAATTGTCATCATGATTTTTTTCTAGTAACATCTCTTCCATAATTTCATCACTTTGTAAATTTTCAGCTATAGATATTCGATCACAAAAATTGCTGAATGAGTAATCAAAAGCTAATCCAACCCTGCAACAAAATAAAATCTATTATATTTAATTTCTATCTATCTGTCTTGTATATATACTTTTTGGGTGCTAGAAATGTATAAAAATCCATTCTTTCTAATAGACTAGTTTAATTCAATTAATACTATCTAGAAAGAATAACAAATGTTATTCTTTCTTACAATTTATATGTAAAAGTGCAATCTGTGCTTCTGTTAAAACTATTCAAGCATTTATCAACTACTGCCTAAAAAACTGACCAACCAGATGAACAGCTGACCTTTAAAGTTATGAATAGAATTCCATTATACTCTTTTTCCCTCTGAAACTATAGTTTTATAACTAATTAATCCATAGCTATGTAGCTAATTATCACAATCGATTAAAAGTGAAAACTAACCTCCAAGAAAAGCTAAATGGATCAAACAATAACTGTTCTGGATTGTCATAATCTTCTTCTTCGCAATAAAGCATTGTTTTTGTCTTGGTTAAACTTAAATTTTGCAATTTATCCACCATGAAAAGTGATAATTTGTTTGGAGTGCTAATTACACGATCGAATGATAACAGTGAGAGGAATGAACGTAGTTCCGCTGAACTGCAGTGATCCGAATATTTAATCAAATGCTCCCGCTCACTGCTAAAAAAAATTTTGCTACCAAATTTTTAGTGGGAAATGAATTTTAGATAAAATAATCAGGAACGAACGGATTATGCACAGTATTGAAAATTACATTCAATGTTAAAAGATGTAAAGTATTGGATGCTCAGAGTGAACAATCAGATGACATAATGTTATCAGTATACCATACTGATATTGTAGACAGTTTTGATATTCGTGATAAATAATCTTTCTATAAGAAATTTTACAATACATCTACCGCTAATGATCTTAATATTGATCAAGCGTCTAGGATTTTGGAATTTAAAAGCTCATAATATATCATAATATAAAAGCTCATAATATAATATTAACTGTTTAAATAGCTGCAATAATTCATCGTTGGTTAGAATTTTTTTTTGAACAAGATTGTGTTAATGAGTAAATAAATGAATAAAACATTCAATAAACAAACTAAGGAATTGCAGATATAGTACGTAAGAAATTCTCAATTTGTAAAGGGAAACAATTTTAAAAATATATTATGCAAAAAGAAGAAAAATCCGCTCAATTTTTAAACAAAATCTTTTATGTAAAGATAAAAGAAAAAGGAGAAAAATATTTAAAATATTGGCAAGAAATCTGGACAAAAATTCTTACTTTAATGGCATAACGTTAGGTTCCATGGAAACCTTGATAATATGAGAATCAGTTGTGGAAAGAACTTCCTGACTTTCTCTGAAATAAAAAGAAAAAATAATCAAAATTATCCTAACTGTGTCACGAATTTCAGAGCAATGAAACAAATATTATATGAGAAAGCAATCAAATTATATAAGAAAAAAAATCAAGACATATTCAAGATTTAGCAGTTTCAGAAACTGCTAAATAAGAAGGGAAATACCACAACTCTTCAGCACTATTTGTTCATGAAACCTCAAATGTATTAAGAAAACAAACCTTTGCGAGCAAGTCCAAATGTAAGTGTCTTCTTTCGTTTCCGAAAAATAATCTTTTATTCCGAGAATACTAGCAATTTTGAAGCGTTCTGGGTGCAACCAAATTTTACACTGCAAAGTTTTACTTTATACCGAATGAATGTAGAAATAAATTAATCTTATTTTTTCCATTCTTGTTGAATGAAGGATAACAAAGTTTGAGATATGCAGATTTGATTTTGCACTTCAATTTGTCGCTGTTTGCATCCCGAAATATTGAGAATTTTGTTCTTTTGTACATAATTAAGATATGTAATGAGAGGAATGGTAGTGGACTAAGAAATATAATCAGAGAAATCAACCCATATAATAAGATAAAACTAATGATGAATGATAAATATAAAGCATACTTTAAGTTGTCGAGAAATATTGACCAAAAGACTTTCACAACCAATTATTGGCACTGGAATAGCTACACTACTAACATCGTTATATTTCAGTATTCGAAGAAGCTTTGCTGCTTCTTTTGCTGATGATCGTCTGTTTGGAAATTCCTCATCCGTGAAATCAGCGTAAGATGAATCAGTGCAAATGAGATCAAATTTTTTCTTGAAAAACTTGCATCATTTGAATAAATTGGGGAAAAAAAAAATGTTTCTCAAGCAAGAAGTCATTCAAAACCACTGATCCAATATTCTGATTCTATGGTCTTAAAATTTTACTTCCATATTATCTAACACAATGTTGTTTTGCACTTTCAAAACTTTGATCTTATCATTTCTGAAATAAATTCTTTGATTCATAAACTTTAAAAGTCATGTAAAGCATCCAAATCTATCCATTTGAAAAATAATAAATAAAGATTTACCTCTTGCAATGCTGATAAACCTATCACATTCTGATAAAATCTTGCATCAGCTCGAAAAAATCCTGTGTACAAGATCCGGCGTAGAGTATTGTGATGTTCACTTTCAATGATTAGCATAACAGAGCCAGGTGCATGATTTGCATCTACAAGCATCACCCGAAATCTTTCCATTTTATGCCAAACATTCAAATCTAATGGTCGAATCCATTTATCCGAAATTTTATATTCTTTTCTTCGACTACTTATCACAGATAACAGTTTGGCTGTTATCGGTGAGCAACATATTCGATTCCTTTGCCATTCACTCTACAAAATCAGATGCAAATTAATCATTGAATCAAAATGACTTGACATAATCACTATTTTATTTTCAAATTTCTTTACAGATTCTGCGTATGGTCGTTATTTTAATGACTGTTTGAAGATTTTCAAATTAAATTTTCATTTCTTGGGAATGCTAAGCAATGTAGCGCTTATGCAAAAAGTATTTACGCTTATCGATCATCATACGTTGATTTTAAATAAGCAACGATTTTAGCTGAACAAATTAACAAATTAAGTTAACTTTACTTTGTTATAGTCAAAAAAGAGGTTCCGATATTACGTGTGTTATTTTGAATTTCGAATTCGCCTAGAAGAAATTTTTTTTTGAATCAAAATCAAACTTACAGTTAACTTCCGACATTGACGAGAATGAGCACTGGAAAGGAAAAAATATTTGACATCTGGATTAGTACCAAATACGTCTATCGCAATAAAATTGTCAATTATCAAGCCTTCTGGTTCAGTTGAAATAATCATTCCAATTTCGTTCCACTAAATTCAGTTAATATTTCTCTCAAATTTTTGCAAACATATCGACAATATCAATTCAACAATGACTGTCACATGATTATCTACGGATAAATAAGACATTGAAGCGCACATTTGAATTCAACCTCTTCCCACCAATATCATTTTAGAAAATTTATCACTGGCAGTAACAGGTAGAAAGAATGGTTCCAAAGTATTGATGTGCAATTGTAGCCAAAAGTAGACAGAAAAATTAGAATTAAAAAACAACAATCGATGACTATTAAGTAAGAGTATTGTTAGGGTTGAACTTGAAATATATAAACAACCTCAGTGATATCACTCAAAAAAAAAGAAAAAAAAAAGATCAGAGAAGAAACCCGTCAACAGCACGAGGCTCGAAAAAGAATTATTGAAGAAAAAATAATGCATCTCAAACTGCATATTGGCACACTTAAGACAGTTAATACTAACTGGATCCAATACATACAACAGGTTCCAGCAACGAAGAGAAAACAAGAAGACAAATGCGCCCAAATGGTCGAAGATAAAAAAGGTATTTTAAACTTAATAAGTGAAGGCAAAGAAGTCGTCATAACCTTAAGTATATATATATGAATGACTCAGAGTTAGTAATCCAGCGCCTTAAAGAAGGTGAAATAAAGGAGCAACCAACTTAGATAACTTATTATCCAACGGTTAACCTACCTCAACTACCACTGGCTACCTTCGGTGGTAATCCTAAACTATGAAGAGAATTCTGGAGTAGCTTTGAAGTTGCAGTCCATTTACAAAAAATACCAGACATCCAAAAATTAACATGGGTATATTTATCTATATTACATATACACGGGTATATCTATCTAACATGGGTATATTTGTTTATATCACAAAATACATGGGTATATCTATCTAACATGAGTATATTTATCTATATTACATATACACGGGTATATCTATCTAACATGGGTATATTTGTTTATATCACAAAATACATGGGTATATCTATCTAACATGAGTATATTTATCTATATTACATATACACGGGTATATCTATCTAACATGGGTATATTTGTTTATATCACAAAATACATGGGTATATCTATCTAACATGGGTATATTTATCTATATTACCTATACACGGATATATCTATCTAACATGGGTATATTTGTTTATATCACAAAATACATGGGTATATCTATCTAACATGAGTATATTTATCTATATTACATATACACGGGTATATCTATCTAACATGGGTATATTTGTTTATATCACAAAATACATGGGTATATCTATCTATATCACATATGCATTGGTACATCTATACGATTAGCAGTATAGAAGTTTTTGGAAGACTTTGTTTTCTAATTTGTTGTAAAGTTTTAATAGAAGAAAATTTTGTTTATAATATATTTCTCATTATATATATATGTATCACAACATTACTTTCTATTTTTTTATTTTCGAAATTAAATTTTCAAAATGTTACGAGACGAAAGAGTTGCAAAGAAGAGCCGCAAAGTGTCATGTCCTTTGTGTTATGACTGATTGGCTGCTTTGAATAAAGTGTTTGTTTTACCTGGTAGTGCTAACCTGAAATATTATAGAAGATTCGAAAAGTTTTGTAAACTTTCCGTATTTGTTAAGCAAAATTATTTCCCATATCAAACATTCTTTTGTCAAGGATTTCTAAAAAAAAAAGTAATAAAGTCCTTTGTTGGTGTCTTATTTCATTACAGATTATTTGCTTATCTTATCATCATCATCATTATCAAGTTCATCTATCAATCAAATAGCACTAATAACAGTAGTACAGCAAATCCAGATGCTTGTAAGGTGCAGAGATATCTGCAATGAAGCACTTGGATAATGGCTGAACAACCGAACGCGGACATTTGTCCAATACCACTACCTCCTCGAACAGCTCCGCCGGGCGTTATTACCCGTGTACCATCCACTATCACTTCACCAATATCCACCGATAAATATGCTACAAATGCTGCAGCACATTTTGCCCGAAAACTTCAGGTTCATTCTTTCATTTCATTTCGACAACGCAGTTGATATTTCATGTCACAAATGAATTACATTTCGAGAAATATCTTGAATGAACTCCAATTCGAATATGTATGTACAACTTCAAATGGAATTTATGAAATTTTGTTTAGTTTTTGTTGTGGAAAATGAGACAGAGGAATGATTTTATGTGAGTAAACAAAAAATGGAGTTACTAAGTTAAATGTTACTTCTCTTGAAGTACTACAGTGACAGAGATGTTGAAACAGAATGGGGAATTATAAATCGGACATAAAACGTTGAATTCAGGGATGAAAATTTTAGGAATTAATATAAGAGCAAGATGCAGTCTTAACACAAATTAAACTTCGCTTAAGTTTTTAAATTGAGCAATTTCAACAATTCGGTGATGGTATTACATCTGCTTCCAGATTGTACTGGTAATGGATTTGAAGGCTGCAAAAAATATGAAAATACGTGAAATGGCTTGCAGTGATGTTCAGAAGGTTGCGGACTCACTGAATGTTAATTTAACGGTGAGCACGCAATATGCGTATGCATGGATTTTCGAGATAAATATATTCAAATTTAACAAACTTTATAATATCGATAACTTTAGATTATACCCTTTGCTTTTGAGATGCATGTTTTCAAAAAAAAAAATGACAGTTGAAAAAGCAGTATGGAAATATTTTTTAAAACTTGGAGACGAAGAATATTACCAGGATTATTCCAGCACTTAGATTTTGATCGTCTTGATTTTGGTGAAACAAATGCGCTTGATGTTTTCTACAATGCTGATGTAGCACTGGTTGATGTTTCCATTGCACAGCAACAACCAAGTCTTTGTTATCATATCGGAGTACGTGAATCCATGGGCCAGTCATATAATATCATCCTAACGGAAGAAACTTCTGAATCACTCGTTAAAGCTCTTAAAGTTTGTGTTGTATTTATAGATTAAATGATTTAAGCAGTTGAAGTAATTAATTAGGAAGCTCACATTTCTCTCTCTCTCTCTCTCTATTATTCTGTAAGGAATATTGAGGTGTCTCGATATAATTGCAAAAATGCAGTATTTGAACGATATATATTTCAGAAAACATTGGCTCACTTACCGCTAATAGCATACATTTTACCGAATGACAGTTCATCGTTGGTTTCGGTTGATAAAACGTCAAAGATTGATAGTCTGTCTCAGCTTAAAAGTGGTATTGATCAAATAGCTGAAAAGGTACTATTTTGTTCTGGATTTTAGGAATTCTGAAAATTTATTTCTTTCTCTTTACTTTTATGTCAACTGAGTTGACTTTGAATTACTGCCCTGAGTTAATACCATACGAAGAAGCTTCCCATTAAAATCAGTGAAGCATGTGTTCCGCAGTGATGTGTTTTTTAGGGGACGCCAACGTGTCTTTTTTTTTTAAAATTCACTACATTGTTTTAAAAACAGGTTCAAGCAATTAGTATAGGTAGGAATGTGATTTTATTTCAAATATGAAAATTTTCGAAGTGGTTATTCGGTTAATTTTCAGCCATACAGCAAATGCGGGCGTCTGGTAACATTTCGTTCACGGATGAAACAGGCCTTGAAAAGTGTCCAAATTGAGGCTTCAGCACATTCGCGCGAGAAATTCTTGTCTGATCTTCGGAAGGCACGTGAAACGCAAGATGTTGCTGAAGCTAACCGCTTCCTCGATAAAATGAGACATCGGCTGGATAATCCGGATGTATTAAGTGTTGACACACTTTATCAGTTCATGCTAAGTTATAGGTAAATTTGATTAATAATTTTTAGAATTGCTACTTTTTTGGTTGTTGTATTTCTGCCATATTCAATTGCTTTTACTAAATTTTCATAATTGTTTTTGCTGGCGCAGTCATCCAATGCAAAAAGCTTTTGTATTAATGCAGTTGGTTGTTAGAAAAGTTTCAAAGCTTTCTGCAAGAGATCTGCAATATCAGCTTGCTTCATTATAGTTCGCATCATCTAGTAGCAGTGTCAGTCTTCTTAACACATGTTATCACTGATTTTATTTTACTTTTTGCCTTCTTACATCGTAATAAGATCTCATTTGATTTTACGAACAGTTGCTGTCGTCATATGAAATAATGTAAAGTTTAATTCAGTATTAATTGGCATGAAAGCGTACCATGAAAAAATATTTAAAAAAAGTACTTCTATTTTGCGACCACTATAACCCACTCGGCAAATTAGATTTTCACTAAGAAGTTTCAGAGATTATCAAAATTACGATGCGATGATAAGTCTTTACGATGATCTCAGTCGGATCGAAAATTGCTCCATCGTAAATGCGCAGGCTATACGATTCCTTTATGCCTTTGCGCTTAATAGGTTATTGATTTGCTTCATTTTTTTTGAAATAAATCAGATTTGTTTGTAACATAAAACTGGAACGCAATTTCTTTTTTATGCCATATTAACTCTTAGTATTTAATATATGCCTTGCCGTGATAAGTTTCGGTTTGGGATTGTGAGGAATTCAGTTTCTTTCATTTATTTGTTCATGAATTTTATCTGTTAACACTATTTGGAAATCTAAAATTCGTTAGATTTTTTTTTTAGACGTAACGAAGAAGGTGATCGTGATCGAGCTTTGCAAACGGTATTGCAAGTAACTTCGAATTGTAATGATGGCACTGCCGTATCGCCTGATATAATATGTTTGGCAGGACGTATCTACAAGGACAAATTCATCACCAGTAATTATGAGGATCGTGAATCATTGGACAAAGCAATTGAGTGGTATCGGCGAGCATTCGACTTATCACCTTTGGAATATTCCGGAATAAATTTGATAACGTTATTGCGTGCTCGTGGTGATACATTCGAAAATAATAGTGAAATGCAGCAAATTGGTATGCTGTTATTGATGATGTAACCTATTGTTTGATAACGATATGATATAATGTCGGATGCTATGGCATGTTTATCATTTATTGATATTATAGAGAACCTTGGTCAGTAATATGGGTGTAGTTTCTTCTAAAACGGAAATATTTGTTTAATATCAGATAAGATGGTTTTCATTTATTAAATTATAGCTGTCGTCCTTAACAGTTTACTTGGAAGAAAGGGCGCTTTGGCAAATTTAACGGAATATTGGGATGTGGCTACATACTTCGAGGTTTCGGTATTAGCTGATGATTATCCGAAGGCATGTCAAGCGGCGTTGAAAATGGCAATTTTGAAACCACCCATTTGGTAAGTGAAATAATTCAAACATATTCTGACTCATGGTGCGCAGTATTTTTAGAAAAAACAAATAGAGGATGAAATGATGGAAGTGATAAAATGATTAGGGGAAAAAAGAAGGAAAGACTATTATTATCCGAGCAGTAAATCTTCGACACTCTCACCAGCATTCTGAACTATAGTATGATCATTCTCCCTAGCTAAATTTTGTAACTTATAGGTTTTTGAAATCAACAATGGAGAATATAAAATTGTTGAATCGTTGTGCAGCAACAATGTCACCGGTGGAAAAAGAAAAACAGCAGTTTTTGTTCTGGTCGGAATTTTTTATGGAAGCTATTGATTCAGAAGAAGAAATTGTCTGTGGTCGTTTTCCAGTTCTTATTCAAGAAGTCACAAAGGTTATTTTGTTCAGCTTTCCTTTCTAATGTATTTTTATTTCATTTTAAAAAATTATTGATTCTTTTGTTGGATACATTTTCTCTCTCTTTTTAGATTTAAAATGTTTTATGTGCTGCAGTAGAACGAATGAGATTTTGTTTGATTGTTTTTTGATTACTAATATTTGAATTTAACAGTGAAATTGCAATAAAATCCAAAAGTGCTGGATGCATCCGAAAACTACGGATATGTTACAAACTGAAATTTTTCTTTATCAGATAGTAGGCAGTAATATTTAAACTGTTCCACTTTTATTTCAGCAGTACACGCCGAGTTTTTTGACACTGAATGTAAGCGAGGGATCAATAATTCTCAGTCATGTGCTGGAGAGCAGTCAACAAAAGAAACCTCCTCCAGGTGAGACATCTTTCTTATTTTGTGATCTTATTGAAGCTATCATTATTTTGATGAATTCTGGCTTCAAGTTTTTAATACCGGATTCTTTCTGGTGCGTCGTCTAAGCATGGGAATGATCATAGATTAAGCTTTTAATAATCATGAAAATAACTGAAATTATCGATAATGTTGAAATGAAGCATTATTTAAATACTGAAGGCGTAACGGGAGGTATAACGTTTTGTATATTGGAATCGCATATTTCGCAGGAATATATCTAATTTTGATGTTTGTATTTTTTCTACTATAGGCATTCATCGGTGGCATTTTACTGCTGCAAATATTAAAGCAGTTTCTGCATCCAAACGTGACGATCGTTCTATGTTCCTTTACGTTCACGAAAATTCAGATGACTTCAATTTAGTATTTCCATCGGCTGCTCATTGCAATAAGTATCTTTTTGATTTTTACTGTCGTGTTTATTGGATAGTTTATATCAGGTAGATTTTTGTGATATTCAATTCTTATAGAGTAATGGGCTCATTGATCGAAATGATTAATGAACTGGATGGTAATGCAGGCCGTGTTTTGCACGACTGTGAAGCCCAAAATCGCTTAGAGGTAAGCAGTAAGTTTCATTGAATGATTAATTACATTGATGTTGTAGCTCCTAGTCACAATAATTGATATTTTAGTTCGAATATGAATTAACAAATAATGGTGATCGTGTGGTACTTGGTCGTGGAACATATGGCGTTGTTTATGCTGGAAGAGATCTGTCAACACAGAGGTAATCTGTCAACACAGTTGATTTCAGATTCTTTTGTTCGTTTTTTTAATTATTTAGTTTGAGTTATCTATTCATCGTTGTCCTCAAAAATACAACTCACATTCTTTATATGTTTTACTGTTTCCGCTATCTTTTTTGCAAAGATTGAATTCATGATAGAATCGAGTAGCGCTACAGCCGAACTGAGAACTATGTGAAGTACATGTATTTATTGATCATTTTTGACTAACTTTTTTCTTACATATGATGGATTAGTTCGTAGCAATATTTCATAGAAGATTCTATCGTTTTTTTGTATTCCTAAATACTGCGAAAATTTTCAAAAATTGGTTTAAACTTTTAATAGATCGATAGTGGTAAAAGAAGTGGAAGTTAAAAATGAAGAGGAAGTACAACCATTGATGGAAGAGATTCAGTTACATTCAACTCTTTCACATCAAAATATTGTCCAGTATCTTGGATGTAAGTTAGTCAAAAAGGATCAAGGGAATGATATTTTTCAAATTATCATGGAGCAAGTCCCTGGAGGTAAGCGAAATTGTGATTAGCATAATAAATCAGGTTATGTTTCTATCATTTCCAAATAAATTGAAAGAGAAATTGCAATTTTCCCTTTAAATTTATTCGATTCTCGAAAGGAAGATGTTTTTACAGGTAGTTTAAGTTCGTTGCTGCGAAGCAAATGGGGTCCACTGCTAGATAATGAGAAAACTATGGCAATATATGGCAAACAGATACTCGATGGCCTACGCTACTTGGTATGTCTTAAAACTTATGATTCAAATTTCTTATTTGTCTGCAAATAAATCGTTTTCAACTTAAGTATTTTAATGATTTAACTTCTTTTTACACTTGTTTTCCCTGCTTTTCAGTTTGAATTAGTGTAAGCTCTGAATTATTAGGATGATAATTGTATATACTTGATGAGAGCCCAGAGTATAAAATATAAAGAAAAAAAAGACAAAACAGCTCATTTCGACGAAAATCTAGAGTACTGAAAATCTCGGTTCTTTCAATTCTTCTAACTTTGTTTTTCTGATAAATTGAGTTTATTATAATATATAAATTAATAAAGTAGTCATCAGACCAATCAAAAATATATGGCCTTCCTAGTTCTGAAATATATGGTCTATCAATTTTCTTGATATTAAAATCTAACAAAATGTACAGCAACTGCTCTACATAAACCTAAATACAACAATTATTCCATTCTCATCTCTCTAATGTTATCTTTTTTCAGTTTTACCTTCCAAATTGTTGTTTTTATATAGTTTTATGGGAAATTATTGTAGCACGATCAGAAAATAGTTCATCGCGATATTAAAGGAGATAATGTATTGGTGAATACATACAGTGGTGTATGTAAAATATCTGATTTTGGTACGTGCAAAAGATTGGCTGGTCTAAATCCGGTAACTGAAACATTCGCTGGGACGTTACAATATATGGCACCAGAAGTAAGTTTTCTATCTGAATGAATTATTGATATTCTATTAATTGAGCTTTACGGTCCGTATCGTCGCCTATACGTATGCTTTTACTTTGTAACAGCTATAACAACTAGTAGCATTAATGCTGAGATGATTTTCCGGTTTAGCATGAGTTGACAACAGGATTAGCTACATATATGATTTTAATGTTGTCTAATTTTTCACTGTATTTTTACTTAGGTAATCGATCATGGACAACGAGGATACGGTGCTCCAGCAGATATTTGGAGCTTTGGTTGTACAATGGTTGAAATGGCTACTGGACGACCACCATTTGTTGAACTTGGCTCACCACAAGCAGCAATGTTTAAGGTGGGAATGTTCAAGACTCATCCACCGATACCAGATGGTTTGAGTGAACGCTGTAAACGATTCATTTTGAGGTATGCTAAATTTATTTTCGGATAGTAATGGTAGTAGAAGTAGTATTTCCATGTGTTAGTATCAGAAATCATTGAAAGACAGATAAGTGCTTATACACTTTGCAGTGCAATTTCTGATGTAACAATATGTGAAAAAAAAAAACAGTTGTGCAATAGGTCTTTAAAAAATTTTCGTTAAAACAGCAAAATTTTTTAGCGTACTGTGTCCTTGTTTAGAATTAACTATATAAAATCGTTAATGATCTTTGCCTACAGCTCTTTTGCTTCAATCATTGCTTTTCGTTTTCTAACTTATATATTTTATTTATGATTTATTTCATTTACCATTGCATTCTTGGGGTTGTTTTGAGGTCAATTTTGCAGATGTTTTGAACCTGATCCACGTAAACGTGCCACAGCAGCAGAATTATTAATGGATCCCTTCATACAGCACTTAATACCACATTCGTATTTTTTACTTTTCATTACTAGTTTGTTTTTTCTTTTTTTCATATATGTAATGGAAATTTGCATTAGTTAATTCTTCACAATAGTTTGTTTCTATTTTAGAAATCGAAGTGGAAGTGCTAATAAAAAACACTTCGAAGCATGGAAATATAATCGCGGTAAGTTTATGGCATTCTAAATATATGGGCAACATTTTTGTTTTAGAATTAAAAGAAGATGATATTATCAATGAATCATTTGAATTCTTAACGTAGTCTTATGATGCTTATATCATTGATTGTTACATAACACGTTGCTCATTTTAATGTCAAACTTTTCAGTTGTTAAACTTTTCCACTTAGTCATTCCTTAAATTTTTGATGAAATGAGAGAAAAAAAAAAACAATTTTTGAAATATTGTATGCCGTTACATTTTTGTCAATCAGTATTAGCTTTTCTTTTATCAAATTTAATTTTAATACGTAATGCTCATTACTGCTACATTCTAATAATCTATGATCACTTCAAAATTTAATGTCTATTTTGTTTTTCGAATGAATTTCTACGTTATCATTTATAACATTTTCATCTTTTTTACTATTAGAATTTCGAGTATTTTTTCTTTCTTATTTTTGTGTTTTTTATACCTGCAGAGAAACCAGGAAGCAAAATAGATTTTTCACTTTACATTATATAAAATATGAAATTTGCAGAAATGCAACGTTCAGTGTCCTATATAGGTGCGCAAGGAGAAGCAGATAAAGATACTGAAACAGTGAAGAATTTACATTTGTTAATTGAAAGTGCAACAGCTCCACGTCTTACATCATATCAATTGGATCATAGTACCATCAGTCCAAATTCTTACAATTTACAGCTAAGTCAACCTTCATCACCAGTTATTGGTAATCATTTTACATATCATTTATTTCATTTAAAATTTAGTGGCTTGTTTTATTTGATTCATTCATTTTCCTTTTCTAACAAATTTTTAAATCTATTTTTGGATGAAAAGAGCAAAAGTTGAGATGATTTTTTTGCAGATGATAATACTCACCCGCCGTTGAATTCGTCATCACTATATAGTAGTTCTTCGATAAATGGTGCCGTCCCATCATTTGCAAATTCCATTTCTTTAAATCGGATGGCTTCAGATGAAAGTGGAATGTCTTCGCGTTTCTTTATGCTTAAGAAGGATTCTGAACGTCGTAATACTTTGGCTCGTTTTATGTTGGATTATAAAGTTGAGGTATTCGTTTCATTTTATTTGCATATGACTTCATATTGCAGGCATATTAAATTTTTCTTGAAAACGAACACTATTTTTAGGAAATTTAAATATGATCAGATTTGAAGCACCCGAAATTTTATTAACGTCTTTTTATTTACATCTATTTAATATTAAAGCAGTGTGATATTATGTGAGTTTTGTCTTTTTTTTTTTTGGATTATTTAATCGTTACTAATTTCTTCTTTTTCTAGATTATTGATAATTGGTATGAGCATCTTACAAAGAGTCAAGTTACGGGTGATTTAGTTGTCACAAAGGTAAGTTGCTGATTGTTGTAAGAAGACATGTTGCGATGTTTTATGAAGTTTTTGTAGTATATTATTCAATATGAAAAATTTCAGGAGATGCTATTAACTTTGCTGCTTGGCATGCGCAGTTATTTATTTTCAAAAGATACAGCTCCTATACAAGTAAGTCTGTGTGCATTTTTTTTAATGGTCTACTGAAACTTGAAAATATTACAGGCTTCATAATTAGTATATAAATTTTCCCAAATAGTGTGTAAAATCAGTAGACTATTTTGAAACTAAGCATTACGTTTAGGAGATATGAATAAATGGAGCTCTTGCATCTGACGTAAAATATGAGGTAGTAGTAAGTTTATGAATCAGAAATCTTTAAAAAAAAAAACTGTTGCTCGTGAAAAAAAAAAGTTTTGAAAAGAAGTTCTTGAAATCTTTGAAGTATTTATGATCATATTTTCAGGATGCAATTGATACGGTCCGAGCACAGCTTGATTTTGAGCCTGCCGCAATATCACAGGTTAATCTTGCACTTTATGGTTTTTCAGAAGCAGTACAACCATCACTTCGTCAACAGACCATCAAACCACATTGGATTTTTGCCCTTGATAACTTGATACGGAGTGCTGTGCAAGCTGCTGTTAGTATCCTTTCTCCAGGTATTATTTTAATAGTATCTTTCTTACGTCAGCAACGATACACGCAAAACGTCTCCGAATTATCTCACTTATCATCACAAATAAAAATATGTCAGTGTTGCTTTAGCTAGCTGACATGAATTTTTTGTCAATATTAACGTTTATCTGATAGAAAAAAGATTGTATGTCTTTGATGCTGAAATACTTATTTTTATTTCAATAGTTATTTTATACAAGGCTAGTTTGTCCGTGTTTTCGATTCAATAGTTATACCGTATTGTTGTATCATTAGTAGGATATATGGCTACCGTAAGCTTTCATAAAATCTTAATATTTTCCATTGGAATAGACTTAGACCGGTTATTACATTACAGTTTTTTTTTTTTTTTTTGATACCTATTAGACCCGTAATATATTAAATATTTTCCCATAACTCTGGATATTTTATCAAGTTTTACAACAAAAATGCATTTAAATGATAACTAAAAATGTAGTATTGAGAGCAGAAAAAAAAAATAAGAGAAGTTGAGAAGGGATCGCAATTTGCAAATTAAAGAAATGGAATTTGAAACAATAAAATGTGAGTAGAGAATATATTAACTGTGCGAAAAGATTGGATTTATTTCATCAGAATAAATTATTTGTCTTCTCTGGCATTCTTCGTGAAATAGATACGTTTCACTCTTTGTGCTTATTGATTGTGTTAGTATGTTTCTTGTTTTTTCTCACATTCCATTTGATTTTTTTCTAATAGCTATATAAATTATTCTCTTTTGTTTTCAGATTTTTAAGGCTCCATCTCTGGTTTCCGCTGGTTTTTTTCTTTGTAAATTTGTAACATTAGAAATCTTTACATGTAACTAATGAATTATTAGTATTCCGAAGTTAAGATTCAATAGATTATATTTTTCTTTCTTGTAATAGCATTCAGTTACATTGATATATAATCTTCTTCCGACAATGATTCAGTTATCTTTTCTAATAATCATGCAGTTAACACATTTTTGGATTTAAATTAGTAAATTTATTCAGATAAATTTATTTGAAGTTATCATTTGGCATGCATTGATTTGTGGTAATTTGCACTCTTTTTGAATAGCTGTTTATGGCGACTTGCACCCCTTTTTTTTTGCTAGCCTTGTTGCTATGGAAGAAGTTTTCTGATGATGCTTTCATATCAGATTACTAAAAGCAGTTGGGGACATTTAGATGATAAAATAGAAGCATTCCAGTAATATGGCTGTGTGCATCGGATAAGAATAAGTGGAATTCTCAAGTACGGGTTTTTTAAGAGAAGCTTCAATTCTTATTCATTTATTTATTCTTTTTAAATCATTTATTGATAGTGATATAGATACCACAACTGGCAATTTTTTCAGATCTATCAGCAATGTTATCGGTACAGGATGCGCCAGGTAATCGTATGTCATCGATATCTCGTGAAAGTGGTGGTTCTCATAGTGAACATTCAACTGTGGATAGTCAATCATGTTCTGTATCACGTGGTATTACACGAGAAGCTATGTGGGGTAATTTTTCACCTGAAATGAGGAAAGAAATGCGTGCACTGGTTGATGAGAATAGGAGGTAAAATTAATTGTCATTCTTCTCTTTTTATGATTTGAAAATCTTGAGCAGAATGTTTTATTTTAAACGATATTTCTTAGCAGTAGTTATTTATTTTTAAAATTTCAAAGGTATTCTGCATTTTAGTTTACTTTCCTCCAATTTCTTTTTTTTTTTTTTCTTGCTTGAATTCTCCCCTTTACAAGTGATTCTTTCAGATTATTTGAGGAATTGGTTGCTGTTGAACGTGAGTACAATGAATTACTTCAGACTACTCTAAAAGAGAAAAGATTGCGTGTGGAACGTTTGTCTGATTTATTGTCCGATAACGATAATACACTTAGCAATCAACAATTGCTAACGTTACCATCGTTACCATCCGGTTTTCCCTTATCACCGTTAGAAACCAAAGCTGATTCTAAATCTTCGCCAATATGTACAGTGGGTAGTATTCAATCCTTGGAACAAGAACCATTTAATCGCCTTGAAACTTCATCGTGAGTCAATTAATTTCTTTAAGTTGAATTTAAATTAATTTAGAAGGAGGAACTGGACTGAAATCAATCAAATTTTTGTTAAAATTTAAAAAAAAACCATTATAATATATATATATATATATACAAATTGAAGTCATACCATTCATTGCAATTGTTAATTTCAATATTTCTTTTAAGAAATGTTCGAAATGATGAATTGGCACAATGGTTACGTTCTTTTGGATGTGATAATGCTACAATAAGACGAATTCAGGAGGAAGAATATACAAAGCAAGATCTTCTCGATTTTGTCACACGAGAAGACTTAATGAGACTTAATCTAAGGTATATCATATTAAAATAGCGAGTAGTACTAATTTTGTTAACTACATGTAAACGAAAGAAGGAAACGGAGAGAAATAGAGAGTGAAAATTATTATCTACTGTAATCCTAGCTATAATTTCAACAAATTTCAATTGTTCATTATAAACTGTCTTTCATAATTCCTGAAAGGCATAACTTGGTATTCTGCATATATCTTTTTGATGTAGGTTATATTTCCAATAATTTGCCAATCTGCTACATTTGTTATATTTTACAGAGGTGGTGTAGTGTGTCGCATTTGGCGAAAAATTTTGCAAAATCGTGAACATCAACGAATTTCCGGTTTTTCAAGTCCAGCGGATTTTCATTCGAGGCATAGTTCATCAGAAGATTTTCATTCAATGCCGAATGATCAAGAAATATTCGCCGTTACCGAATTGAACAACATATGACCTCCATCTTCTGTAGTTGTTGCATGTATATATGTATGTATGTATACGTGTATTTGTATATTTTAATGTTTGAAGAAGTAAACAAACTTTTCCGGTAATTTAACAGACAGGAAATAACTTTCTTTTTTCTCTTATTTAAAGCTTATATTTCATCTTAATCGTTTATTTTAGTGTTAAATATTTTTCTGGGAATCCTATTTCTGGTATTGCTCTTTATTTCATTCTTTGCTCTCTTTTATAATTGTGTACCATTTCATCCTTTGATTTTGTCGTCGTCATTTGTATTAATTTAATATGTGCTTTCAAAAAGGCAATTCATACTTTAATCATAGAATTTTCCACCAATCAGCAAAAGTATTTTTATTGTTAGTAACTTTATTTATTTCTTTCTTTGGAGGTATGTTGGAATTTTTTTTTTCCTTTTTATCAGCAATTCAAAAAATGCTGTATATAATTTAAGTATTGACCTTCTTACCTACTTTCAAGGTTATTAATATTGTTGATGATACGATATTTCATTAAGCCTTGTTGCAGCTTTAATCGAATATACCAGAACAAGGCAATGATGGAATTATCTTTGTGAAAGATAAGTTATTAGCACTACAGTGTGTATTTTTAAAATTTTAAATGAGAAATGTAGTTATAATATTTCCGAAGTATATACAAAGTGTACATTGATGTTTGATGATTTTTCTTCCTTCATCGATTTTTATCTTATTTATTGAGAAAATGAGAAAAGATGTAATAATGAGTAATTGCGGTGGAAAATTAAAAGTTGTAAACTTCATGAAATCTGTGAGATAATGCAGTAAATTTGTCATTATCTAGATGGGATTTGAAAGAATAGGACAGAGTAGTTCTACAATTCCTGATTACAGGGAACAAAAAAACGGAACTGATAGGAGTAGTAGTTATGATTATTAGATATAATCTTCACCTAAAACTATCAAAATCTAAGTCACATTTTTCTTGATGATTGAAAGTACTATCTCAATTAAAAATGGATATTTTTAAATATCCATTTTTAATAGAGAATGTTTCCTTTCCTTAAGCATTTTGAAAGCTTCTCGAATTTTTTTGAAATATTGTGTTTTTAGTAATGAATATTTGCTTGCATGATTTGTGTTTATCAGACTATTCATGCAGTTTGCACAGTTAGTTTTCAACTAATATCTCAGATAATATTCGTGAGAGCAAAATTAAGAAAAATTATAAAATTTGATGTTTATCATGATATACACACAGTTCTACTCAGTTGTAATTGTATAATCAACAGAGAAGGAGAAATAAAATAAAATGGGAGAAGAAATGGAGACGGTATATTTTGTTTTACACATTTTCTTGTTATTATTTAGAAGTAGAGGCAGTAATGAAAGCAACACCTGAAAACAAAAATAAAGCATTTAAGAACTAAAATAATGGCAGTGCAGGAAATTTACATATAACATAAAGATTAATCAAGTGTGATTAATTTAGCAATTAAACAGTCTAAGACGATATATGAGTCTTTTTTTTTTCTTTTCAGATTAAATTTGATATCAGCCTTCTTTCTTTCTTACTAATATTAAAAATAAGAAAATATACTTTAACTACTCCTTCAATGTTTCTACAATTGAAATAACATGTAAGAAATTTGAATTTCAGAGGTAACTTAATGGTAGCAAGAGTCCAACATGTTAAGTAGCCAGTACTAAATTATAAACCTTAGCAGACAATTTATACAATTATTTCAAACTTGAATAAAATGTTCAATTAATTAACCGTTAATGCAATAAGTAAGTGTTAATAAGCTTGTGATTTTTTCCTGGGTGATGAATTGGCAGAAGATACTTTCTTCGAGAATGCATTACGTGAGGATAATTCCCCATTTGGTGTTCCAGCAGCACTTGTCTGAATTATGCTACGAGCTGAACCCATGAGACTACGAATACGTTGACGTAGTGACAACATTTGTGGCCTTTCAGTTTCACTACCACCATAATTATTCCTAGATGGAAGTTTAATAATAAACCAAAAGAGAATTCTAAAATTAAGAATATCTATTAGTTTTAGTGTAAAAGTAGAAAAAAATATTTCAAAAAAGAAAAAAAAGAATTTACTTTGTTTTCTGATCTTCATTTATGGATTCACTTGCAGAATGCTTGAGCACTACAAATTTTTTTAACCATGTGACATCCACTGAAAGCGTATGTCGACCAATGGATCCACGTGGATGCTTTTTATGGATTTTAACATCATCTGATTTATTTGATATCTAAACATATGAAAATGTGAAATTACAAAAAAATTTAATTAGCTACACCTCTAAATGCCAGAACCATGAAATACCTTAGCTATAACTTTCATTAGCAAATGAATTGATTTTCAATTTGCTATAAATAATTTCGATGATTACAAGCCTAATTTTGTGTAACGGTTAATTTGAATAAATTTATAATCTTCATTCATTTGAAAATATAAAACTTACCGGTATCTCTTGATCACAGCTACTATTTTTTATTTCTTTATTCATTTCAGTTAATTGCAATTGTGCACTATCAACATTCATGTTTAGTGTTGCAGTTGCTTTTTCTGGATCATTGCATGGTACAGAAATTTGTGTATGTACCATGAAATTGTTTTGTACAGTGAAATTTACATTGCATGTCATTTCTTCCTGATTATTTCCCATTATTGATGATTTAACATCTACTTTTGCTTCGTTTTCACAATGTATAGTTGAAATTGAATCATTCAAACAATCATTTAATAACAATGATTTCTCACTTGTTGCATCTAAAATAAAATATGGACAAAATAAAATTACTGCTTCTAATTTAAAATTCTACCTAAACTAACTATCATAAATGCAATGATGTGAATTAACTAAAACTTTATGTTATGAAATAATTTCAGCTAAATTAGTACAGAATAGGCAGTTTTCTTGATAATTTTTGACATCACATGTAAATTTTGAAAATTTAAACATTTATCAATTTAAACATCAACAAAAAAATCAAATTATTTTCGTTTATTTCATGTAATTTAGTTTCAATCGCTTTTTCTCAGTTTTTGATAAATTATGTGTAATTTTTGCAAATGTACATACCATCATCACTTGGCCAGATTCCAACTTTAAAAGCTACAACCGTTGCATGATCTAATTTTCCAGGCATTTCACTCAGTTTACATCGTACCATTTTACGATGATTACGTTGCTCACTTTTTGTCAGATGTTTCTCAATGTGATACAATTCTGGGTCCTCCAGAGTTCGGCGTTTTGCCCTAAAAAAGATGAGAAATTGAGATAAAGAAAAAAACACGAAATGTAAAAGATAAGCGGAAAGAATAGTTATGTACTTTAAAGACGAATAGCTAATATATCAAACAACTATACTTTTTTTTTTTGGTTCCGAATCTAAAATATTGTACAAAGCGATAATAAAAGATATTCTTCTCATATGGACAAAAGTGAAGCACTTTAAATATTAGAAATAATAAAATAATTAACAGTGCTTCTTTCCATATTTTTACCTTCTGCATTGTTAATTATGCTGCATAGCAGTTTTGTAAATCTTTTTTACTCTTGTTTTTTTATTTTGTAAATCTTTTTTTACTAAGAAAAAAAAGGCCAAAGCACTCTTGCTAAATAAGCCATTACAGCCAAAATTCAAGTTGAAAAGAATAAAATAAATATTGAAAATCATTAAGTAAACTGTAAAACTGAATGCTACAACGATAAATGAAAGAAAAAAGAAATCCAATTTTCATGTAATTAAGTTATTCGTTCCTTTTCACTTTTATCTCTACTCAAAAAGTTTATTCCAAAAATCACTTTTAACAAGAGTCCTAGTATGCTAGTTATCAGAAATCTGAAACTAAAATCAACTAAAACATATGCATGAAAATTCATAAACATAAGCTTACATGGATAGCTGCCGAGCAAATTGAATGAGATTATGACACACTTTACTAGCACTAACAACAACACCATCACCAATCGGTGATCTTGATCTACGTGATGGCGAAGATCTTAGTCTCGACATGGGTGGAAGGATACCATTTGAAATTATATCACTCATCCTCAAAAAAGGACATCTTTTATAATAATTATTACAACAGAATACAGATAAAATATCGACAAAATTGAGAAACATTTACAAAATTTCTCTTCAGCTTCGAAAATTTAAAGTCTGAAAAAAAATCATACTTCAGATTCAAAACAAAATTTTTCTTTTTCAATTTTGTACAGATATAAAATTGAAAATTGTAATACCTTAGCAACATTAACTCGTGACGCTCTTCAGCATTAACACATGGAAGTGACGCATTGCAGGTGCGTATTCGAGCAAATTCAACATCTCGGTTTTTATCATCACTATCTACTGATCTAAAAAGAACAGATTTTGCTCAAAATTCCATTCAGTAATTTTGTAATTTTAAAAACATATATCTAAAACTACTTAACAACTTAACACAAAACAACATCCACAAGCAAATAAAATATGTTACATTCGATGACTATAATTAATGGCATGCTATTAATGAATTTCAATTAAATTTAGAAACAGATTTCATAATAAACATTTATATAAATAATTTTGAAAGAAATGTACATTACAACTGGTTCGCATTTTTCTGGAGGATTGATTTGTTCTGAAGGCCTCTTGATAACACAAAATTTTCCAACTACCGGGTCAAAATTATCAGACACACCATCTGATGTTATGAATATCACATCATCTAAAACAAAAAAAAATCTTTTTCATACCTTCTAAATAAACTTCAGATATGAGTAACATGATTATCCATAATCTTTTTTTTTTTTCGAATTCCTTATTCATGCACTTTTTTGATTCCTTCCGTGGAATAAAGTGTTGGAAGCTTAAGTTCCTACCTGGTTCTACGAAGGTCATAGAACATGTAAGATTGTGCAATTGAGGATTCGTACCGTCAACAGGTCCCAATGCACCACCAGCATCACGCATATCACGCATACTGCATATATCATGTGAAGCAATTGTAATCTTTAAATGAATATAAATCAAATCAAATTTAAGATATTTATTAAGTATAATAAGCATTGAAATTTCAAAGTTTCAGCAATAAAGATGATTACATTTTAAATCAACTATCAGATATTTGAATTCTTTCAATGTACCTCTTGAACACCAGTTTTCGGATTGTACACAAAACATAATGAATCACCGACATTACAAACGCATAGTACCCATGTAGTACTTCCTTTCAGTTGTACTGCAACAGCTACACATAGTGTTGTTAGAAGGCCACCTTCTTGTAAAATTAGTGCATGAGCAGAATGAAATGCACCAAGTAATCTATGAAATACCTCCTAAAAATATTTTAAAAAGTAAGAAGTCAAATCAAAATTTGACTAAATATTTAGAAAATATAAAATGATCAATGAGCAAAATTTTACATCAGAATTGTTAACTAATAACAAGTTAAGAGAATGAGCGCAAAAAAATGCCGACCTATCTGATATAAATTTTTACATGTACATAAAGACAAGATTCAATAAACAGATAGGCAAATAAAATGATGTCTCCAAGGAATTGACTATGAGTGACATCCTATCCACAATTCTAGAAATCTTTTCTATCTAATAACAGGAGCTACTTTATTGCAGTCTACTTTCATTCTATAAGCAATTGCATTATTTAACTAGCTACCATGTGTTAGTTAAACAAGATAGTTTACATTGAGTCAGTTTTCCAAATACAGTTATAGCAATTATAGCAATAATTAACTATTTAATCTATTTCTTTTATTGTTCTTCTCAACATCAAAACTGTAAAAGCAAGATACTTTGGTCAATAATGTTATCTTCTCCAGTCCTGTTTTAAAATTTAACAATAATGATTAAAATTTTAGGAGAAAAAAAAAATGAGTAACGAACAGTGCTTGTTCTACATTCCTCTGCGAAAAGATGATAATTAAGATGATCAATAGCTCCTCGTATTGCACATCGTGCAGCTAAACGAGCTCCTTCACCCCAATTAACACCATCCGCTAATGCCATTATAACATTATTATCTCGAGCTACAATACCAAAAGCATCTGCTATTGGATTACCAGCATTAACGCCTGTCAATGGATTTTGTTCATAAAGTGTTGTTGATAATCCGAAGCAGCGTTCTTCATTAAAACAATTCCAGTTATAACTTTCTAAAAAAAAAGAGAGCTATAACTGTAATAATAGAATGAAAAGATTACAAAATAAATAGGCTTAGGTTGACATTATTGGAATGGCGTAATATAATTATAATATAAATTATCAAAAGAAAATAGCAAATTAAGCATAGAATGAATTTTAGAAGAATTCGTAGCGAGATTTTGCAATTAAGATTTTAAATTCGAAAAATTAAGAACAGTTATACCAGTATCTGATCGTACTGCTGCATCTCCCATAACCAATGAATCAATCAGTGAGGTATATGAACCCATCAAACCGGATGACGACTGCCGTAAATGATTATGTTGCAGAGTTTGAAATTCATCATCATTCAAGGAATGCTCTATATCTACTGACAAATCACCATCAAAACTTAAGCAAAATTCATCATCTAAATTTGCCATTCGAACAATCGGTTGATGACGTATGCCTACCACCTGAAAATTTTGAAAAAGTTAATTTTGAATTTACCGATAAACTTCTTATAAACATATAAAATGTGAGAAAGTTAATTTGTGAGAAAAAAAATGTGGGAAAATCAAAAGTAAATTATATATTACAAAAGTTGGCTGATTTATCAACGTACCTCCATAAGTCCCCCTTCTGGACCAGTATATGAAGCACAAACATTCTTAGATAAAGGTTCCAACAGCAAAATAGGCAAATCAAGACCCGTTTTACCAGAATAAATTTCCGTTCCATATTTCACACCAGTTTTTTTACTAAAAGAAATTAATGGAACAAAAACATTAAGTGTAAAAAATATTGCTAAAATTAAAAACTTCTGGATGAATTTTAATAAATTCTTGATAGATTACAAATTTTTATATTACATATTATATCTTTTTTATATTACATATTATAATTTTTATATTATATATCTTCTCATATTACAAATTTGACATCATAATAACAAGGAACTACCAATATAAGATACACTTCCCGATGCCACAAAGAAGTAACATAATGTATAATGTTTAAATTATTTATGTAATGTAAATAATTTGTAAAATCAAAATTTTCGAAAAATTTGATGAACTAGAATAAACTGGAATCCATAGATAAACATAGCAAATGCTGCATTCAAATTTTAACCTCATTTAAAACAGGAAAATAATGACAAAACTTTACATTTTAAATTACAGAGAAATTCAGGAATGATTACTGCTTAGGATAAAAAAAATCGCAATTCTAGTACTTCAATTTAAAAGCAAACCATATTTTCTAACCATGTATTTGATTTTAAATTGCATAAAAAGTTCGCACACCTTTTATAAATGCACTGTGAAATGAAGGAATTGCTAGTTGTTGGGGTTAACAGTGAGCAATCATCAGGAATACACGAATTAGGAGTTGTTGGAGTTGTGACACTAGTACCATTATTTGTAATATATTTACCATTTTTATCACCAATTAAATTGTCATCACCATTCTCATTATCATTATCGTTACTGTCATCGGGAGATAGAGATGAAAATGTGGTACGTAACAAACCATATACTTTTTTCCGGATTGATGATGAAGGCATCCTGAAATAATTTCAAGTAACATTATTGCAATAATTACCACTTATAAAGGAAAAAACGCCAACTATTTCTCTGAAGATAACAAAAGTAATTCGATAAATGACCAAAGGCGGAGTTAATCGTAGAGGTTGTATGAACCTATTAAATTAAGAAATTTAGAATTAAATTAAATTAAAAAATTTTTTAAAAATTAACTTAAATTAAATTAAGAAAAAACTATTAAGAAAACAATCGCATAAGTGAACTGCAATTAGTACCGTTTATTTATGACATTTGTGAATTTTGTGAATTGAATAACACTAAATAATTATGACCATACAAATGCGTAAATCAATGCGGTATATGTAATAACGCGCAATTTTCCAAAGTTCAAATTTAAATTTGCGATAAAAAAAAACGATGTTTTTATTTTGTTTATGTAACAGCTTCTTTGTTTCTTAATTTTATTACTTTTATTTACTTATTTACTCGTTATAATGGTAAATTTGAATCTAAATTTGTGGAAATTTTCTTTCTCTCTTCTCAAAGGAGTGAAAATGTTGCTTAGCAATTCAGTTATACTGAAATGAAATCCATTTAAACAATACGTATCACCATGAAATAGAAGAGGTTAGAGCCAGAAATTAAGAGATCCGATTTATAAAATCCGCAGGTAAAATGCTACCGAATTTCGAAAAGACTAAATAGAATTTCAAATACGGTAAATTCAAGCTCAAACTGTCGTAACATCCGGTTTTTAATGTCCAGAAAAAGGTTAGTTCAGGAGATTCGATTCAAAACTAGACAAAAATACATCTTATTTCATTTATCTTAAATATCAAATGGTAAACAAGTAAGATAAAGTAAACAAATAATTAAATGGTAAACAAATAAGACAAGGTAAATATAATGTAAATAATTAGATCGTAAACAAATAAGATAAGGTAAATTATGATGTAAATAATGAAAGACTAGTAAGCTCGTATTTACTATGCATTTTTTTTTTCTTCTTTTTTAGCTGCTGAATATTTAACAGTAATAGAGTGAGTGATATATCGGTGTTTATTTTGAATAAGAAAGATGCATTAGTTTATTAATTTAAATTAAATGAAGAATTAAGTTATATGTACATGTGTATTTGATCGTTTGCTTTCGGAAGTGATATGAAGTCATAATTGTTACAGAAATCTTCTCAAAATGCAATAATTAAATGATTTAAATGAAGAAACTAAAGTAAAACTATATGATATGCATACTTTAATGTTTGCTACATATTAGAATAATGTGAGAGAATTAAAAATACCAATAGCGCTTTTTGAATATTGCATTAATTTTTCTTACTTTTTCAATTCATATCTAAAATGAATGTTTAGCATAAGAATATAACTAAAAAAAAAATGAAATGTATAGATAACTTGATTAATTAATGTAAATAAATGAATTGAGGAAGAAAGAGAGAGAGAGAAAGAAAGAAAGAGGAGAATGAAGCTTATGTCATATTAATTTTAATTCTTTACTTTCTAATATGAATTTTAATATTAGGAATGAAATTTTAAATTTTTAACAAAACAATAATAAAGCTATTTTTGAACGATAGTCTGTCTCTCTTGGATACCTCTCTAATAAAAAGATTTTTGGAGAACAGGAAAATTTCCATATGAACAAATCTTGATTGACAGGAAATGAATAGATACACACTGACATACACAGACACATACATACACAGACACACACATACACAGACATATATATGTATATGTAAATACATACACATACACACACACACACACACACAAAGGGAAAAGGAATGGGACAGACGGGGGGGAAAGGATGAGATGGAAAATGGACGGATCGAATTCAATATCAGATAACTCTTACTTTCTTATATTCACAAATCATTCTGTGTTGCCTTTTTTTTTTTTTTCTTAACAGAGAGGATGTGTTGTTAACTGATTCATTTTTTTTTTTTCCTTTTAAAAATTTTGATAGAAATTTCATTATATTTATATGAATATGTTAGCATACTTTCAAAAATTCTCTAAATAAAATGACTGAAATGATTGCAAAATTTTTAGAAATAAAATTTTATTTCTAAAAATAAGTCTCATTTTTGTAAATTATTTTTGAAAAATATAAATTTGAAAATATTAATGAATTTGAAGATATTGTCATACATACTCATCATTTATCTATAATATAATTTCAAAAAATAAAAAATCAAATTTCAAAAAGAAATAAATAAAAAATGAAAAATGCTAACAAAATTTTGTACATTCAGTCGTCAATAAGCTACGTACAATTAATTTAACTTGAAGAAAAGAAATCATTAAGCAATCTTTATCCTTTAGTTTTTCTTTTTTTTTTTTTTTTTCATATTTGTCATTTATAATTTGGAGTTTAAAATCTTCATTTAGTCTTCTTTTTGAGGTTTTAAATTTTCAGTGAAACATGAAAATTTTAATGAAATTCCAAATCTTTTTATCAGTTTTTTTTTTTAATTTAAACTTATAAATTATCTAATTTATAAGTTTAAACTAAGATGGTAACAATAAGTTAAATCAATAAAAGCAACATAGACAATAACTTGAAACTTCATTTTTATCTTTTTGGAAATTTCATCTTTTTCATCCCTTACTTACCACTACAAATTAGAAATAAAAGCAAATGAAAGATAGCAATAGAATAGCAATTATTTTAAGTGAAATCCTGAAAAGTCTTCTGAATGATCGAAATTAATCAAATGATCATTTAAAGAATGATATGTGAGCATTTTAATCTTGCATATAAGACATATTTTTATAAATTTTATTAGCAATAAATAATTAATGAAATGTAGTTAATAAAAGAATGAGATAAAATGAAAATAGCTAAAGATAGAATTAATGAATTGAAAAATATGACGAATTGGAAACAAATTTAAAAAAGAAAAAATTAGAAAAAATTTTGAAAAAAGTAATTCATGCGTAGCAAAAAAAAAAAAGTAGGAAGAAAAAGAAATTAATAGAAATGATGAATTTGATTATGACATCCGGAAAAATAGACTGGAATTATAGGAATGCATTAGAAATGAAGAAATAAATAGTTATATTTTAGTTGAAGAAAACTGAAAAATATAATCTAAATATAATCTAAAGCAAAAAAAAAGGAATTTATTTCAAATTTGATCAAAAAAATTCTATTTCATTTATGATACAGAATGTTACATAAAAATATATCGAACTCAATGAATTTGTTATTTTCTTTTAACAAATTTGATAAAAGTATGTTAAATGTAAAGCTAAATAAGGTGATGAAAGAAATGATTGAAAATAAAGCACTGAATAGATTGCCACTGATAATTTTACTGATAAGCTAGTCGTGGAAAGGAGAAGAAAAGCAATGCTAATATAAAAATAAACTAAAATGGATTTATCGTTTTAGGTCCTTTTTTTTCCTTTCTCCCTAAATAAATTTAAATTTAATTAATTCTAATATTGATAAATGAAAATAGTTTGATAATAAAAGAAGAAAAGAGGAAAGATTCGAAATATAATTTGCATTATTTCTAACTTCAATACTACATACATACAAGTTGCTTTTAAAAGTAATTTATTTAGAGGAATCGATAAGAATTATTTGAAAATGAAAATATGTGAAAGTTTATACCTGTAAAAGTAAATGTGAATAATATAATTTACAACAACGTAATGAATAATAAAGAAAAGATTAAATTTATATTTAATAATTATTCACAGACCACAATCTTCTATTGCAATAAATTAAATAGAGGAAATAAATTTTCGTCAAAATTGTCATAATGTTTTGTCATATACTACGTAATCACCTTTTGACCTTCATATATCAATAAAACAACATTTTTTTTTTTTCATCTTTATTTATTTATTTTTTTTTTATTCATTATTATTTCTAAATAAAATTTGAAGTGCGGTATCTGTTAATGACTTGAATGAGAAGCAATAACTTATGTTTTATTTAATTCCTTATCACATACGAAATACTAATATGTAACTAACATAAAAGAATTGTGAAGGCTAAAAGGCATCATTTCCTAATTTAATTTCATTTTCTCATTTTGAAAATGACATATTACACTGGCAATGACCACTTGTATCATATTACTTATTCAATATTATTCTTCCCATATTGTCTCACTAATTACTCCAACTAAAAATAATAGAACAGCTAATTAATACTAATTAATATAAT
>SSBO01000003.1:8829686-8864847 GCA_005281725.1 Wuchereria bancrofti
TTAATTTCATTTTCTCATTTTGAAAATGACATATTACACTGGCAATGACCACTTGTATCATATTACTTATTCAATATTATTCTTCCCATATTGTCTCACTAATTACTCCAACTAAAAATAATAGAACAGCTAATTAATACTAATTAATATAATAATAATAATAAAATATTTTTTTTTCTCTTATGATTATCTTATTTGTTAAGAAGAAAGAAAGGAAAAATTTTGAATTGAATAATGAAAAAAGCTGTAGCCTTGAAAAAAGCATTTTATTATCACTAATGACAACAACAAAGGGAAAGGAAGAATTTTATTCTGAAGTGTGTACGCATTAGGTAGTCGTCAATCAATATAACGATGTTTGATTTTCGAAAAAAAAAAAATTGAGGAAAGAAATTTAAATTTTCAAAAAAAAAAAGAAAGAAAGAAAGAAAAGAAAAGAAAACGAATGTGTTTAATATGATAAAATGGGAAGATAATATGAAAAATATGGCGCTATTGGGACATTTGGGACATATGTGATATTAGTGGAATAACAATTTGTTTTCCTAATAGTTTAGGTTTTAATCTAAAGACTTACTACTTCATTTGTCGTTACTAAACAATAATGAAATGAAATAATAGATTCCTTTAATCTTCAATTTTAATTTAATCGTCCTTTTGATTAAAATTTCACAGTTCAAATATCTTTGTTAAAATTAACAATTATGAATTTATGATGGATGTGTATATATTCCAGTTGCTTTTTTTGGTTTTTTTTTTGATAATGATTGAAAAAATCATTTAAATTGAATAAAAAAGTTATCCAAATGTAATGATATACACTTTTTATGAATATATCAAATACTTCTTCTTTTTTCACATTTAAAAAAAGGAAAATGTATTTCGTAATCTTTAGTTGGCTAGACTAATTAGTTAATCAATTGAAAGCTAATGTTATTATCATTGAGAGAATTTTGTACCCAAAAATTTTACCTTTATAATAGTAAAAGTTGGCTAGGTTAATTAATTAAAAGTTAATGTTATTATCATTGAGAGAATTTTGTACTCGAAGATTTTACCTAAATCATTTATTGTCTTACCTGAGTCATTTCTTGTCCTACCCGAGCATTTATTGTCTTACCTGAGTCATTTCTTGTCCTACCCGAGCATTTATTGTCTTACCTGAGGAATTACCTGAAGTATTTATTGTCACTTTTCCCCGCTTCTAGTGGAAAATTATTGTATGAGATGTATGTATGTATATGAGGCTAAAGAATAAAGTAAGCAAATAAACCAAAAGCAATACTTGAAATGGAAACCTCAGCAAATGTAAGTCCACAGCTGTCTGCATCGATGGACACACACATGCACACACACACATACACATACACACACAGACACCGACATACATATACACATATGTATCCTTCCAATAATGGTTGTTAATTTAATGTGAGGCGGGCAAACCCGATGAAGTAGCAATCATAATTATTCATTGCAGCACTACCCTTTCCTTTATAGTTGTTGGATTTGGGTTAATAAATGTAAACAACAGAGGAATGAATTGCTTTTTCGGATGCTATTAATTATGGATGGATTACTATAACAGAAAGGTTAAATGGTCTTTCTTTTAATTTTTAACTTGGAAAAATTTCTACAACGATTCTACATTTCATCATTAATTATAATAGTTCAATTTAATATTTTTAATTTATTAACATAAATAACAGATTTAGCAAATAGATGATGATAAGTTTTGTAAAAAAAAAAAAAAAAAAAAACATTTTTAGTTTGTAAAAGAAGAAAAATTTATGTTTAAAGAGAAAATTTTTTGATTATATTTGAAAGAAAAAAATTTTTTATTTCGACTAGAAAGAATGTATGTTTACATTAGTTCAATTGAAATATCTAATGTTTAGTATTTGGAATGTTTTTTTGAAAAAAAAAATGCTTTAAGTAATTTAATTATTAACAGAAAATATTTATGTTTAATGGTAATTTAAAATTAATATTATGAATTCAAAATTTTTCAAATTCAAAAAAATGAATTCAAAAAATAACTTTTTGGAAAAATAATAGTTCCGATTTAAAATTTAAACTTGAATTTGAACTGTATTTTTAGAGAAAATAAACCTAATAAATGGACATAAAGAAACTAACACCCAGTATTATTCCTATTTAAAAATGAAATAATCTTCTGGTTTATATTTACAATTTTTCATATCGAACAAATTAAATTTTGATATTGAGCATTTAATTGACCTGGTTTAGTTTAGAATTGATCTTTCCACTCTTTTTAATTAAATCAATTGGATTAGAGCGAAATGATCACAGATTTATTAATTTATACTAAAAATGAAATAATATTCTAGTTTATATTTGCAATTTTTCAAATTGAACAATTTAAATTTCAACATTGGATTTTGGTATTAGTTGACCTGGTTTAGTTAGAAAATTGATCTTTCCACTCTTTTCAGTTTGAATTAATCGGATTAGAGGCAAAATTTTTACAGTTAATTTATATTTTATTCCTATCTCATACGCGAATATTTTTTTTATTTAAATTATTAATACAACCAATTTGGAGTATTATTAATAATCATTAAATAATGTGATATTTGATTGAAATATTTTATTTTTGATTTCATTTTCGGATTTGTTTACCAATTATTCCATCTATTCTGGTCAATATTCACTCGACCATAAATTTTAAAATCATATTCATATTTCTATTTTTCCTTCCCATTTAATTATCATTTATCAATTTACACCAATGACTGTTATCACCTAAATCATTTAGTTAGTAATAATAAAAATTACATAATAAAAAAAATTAATTAGTAATAATAAAAAAAAACTACGTTAATTAAATTTATATATATATATATCTATCAAAATAGCCACAAATATCACACGCTAAAAGACTATTTCAAAAGTAAACTAATGTAAATTCTCTCAATTAATGGTATTATATTAAATGTAAAAATTAAATTTTAAATACCAAAAGAAAAAAAAAAGACTGGCATATAATAATATAGCATTATTGTATTGCATAAATTATTGTATTCTATAATTTAATTGTATAAATTATTTGAACGCTATTATTTCACATTAATAAAATTACATTTAATCAAATTTATTTTTATTGATATTGATAATTTCTAAAGATAATAATTTCTTCCTAAATTTTGATAGAAAAAAAGATCGATGATGCTTTTTTGTTTTATTTATTTTTTTTTTCTTTTTACAAATTAAACAATTATTATTAGTTATGAAATAAACATTTGTTCTGTGCTAAATGATGATGGTTAGATTATGATTAAAAAATGAAATTTGATATGATTATTTTTTTTTTCAAATGTTATCTTGGATTTGTTAATCAATTTTAATTTTTAAATTCTAATTGTTTATTATTTCTGACACCTCAGGAAAAATGATAGATAATGATATTGTGACAATTACTATGTGATAATAGCTCGGATATTGTTACGAACTTTAAAATTATAATTATTATCAATGAATATTATCACTATCATTAAATATATATATTTTTTTTATATTATCAATGTTATACTATTCAATATAATACCAATTATTTATTATAGTTACTATAAAATGAAGCGTTGAATTATCTTTTGAAGAAATCTTAACAAAATTAAAAAAATTAAATTTTTTTTTTTATGAAATCAAAATTTATGAAATCCAACAAGCTATGATAAATATTGAAAAGAAAAATGAACCGTTTAGAAATTCTATTAAATCGATTTACAAAAAAGAAAAATTGAATAGTACCAATTTTTTTTAAAATATTTATTTGGTATTTTGATAAAGTTGAAGAATTCATTCAAAATTCATGAAATCCAACAAGCTATAACAAATGTTTATCAAAAGTAAAAAATGAATGCCACAAAATTGCTCTATTAGAATTTCCATTAAATTGATTTGAAAAAAAAAAAAAATTGAATGGTATAAAATTTCATAAAATATTTGGTATGCAACAAAATAATTGTATCGCATAAAATGAATGTAACAAAAAAAAAAAAAAAAAAGAAAAAAATTACAATTGAAGAAATCAATAAACAAAAAACAAAACGACAATTATTAATGTTTAATCTTTAAAATGAATTTTTTTTTTTCTTTTTTTTTTCAGTATTCCTTTGGGATAATTTATTGTTGAATGAATAAGAATTGCAAATGGATTTAGTCAAATAGATTCATTTTAAATATATACTGAAAATTTCTATTTAACTATTACATATATTGAAATATACTTTTTTAAAAAAAAAAACTTTAAAATTTAATTTCAAAAAAGAAAGATTTATTTCAAGAGTTACTTTTTGTTCTCCTTTTTATTCTACTAAATCCAAATAGTTATGTTAATTCAAATATAAATATATGTATGCATATATATATTCATATTTTCAATGAATGAAATTAATTTAAATTAAAATTTAGTATTAAAATATAAAAAAAAATTTTTTTTTTAATTTCCAATAAATTTATTGATTCGTAAAGAATGGGAGATTTTTTTTTTTTGCTTTAATATATATTTTATTTAATGATAGATTTGAATCGAAAGCATTTTATTATCTATCTTTTATATCATTTTTATTTGTTTTCTAAATTTCGCTCATTTTATATTTTATTTTTATTTCATTTAAATATTTACTATGCATCCTTTTACGAAATACAATAAAATGGTGCATTGTTTGCATAAAATATTCACCAAGGATGATGATTAATTTATATTTGATTATTTAGAAATTTTTTTTTAAACAAAAGACTTAATAAATAATTATTACTTTTATATTTATTATCTCTTCAAAAAAAAAAATTTTTTTTTGTTTAGAAAATGGAACAAAATGTGTAGCAAAGATAATTTTGTAATTAAAAAAAACAAAATACCAATGAAAATAGCAATCACGCTTAATAATGATAATTATTAATAGCGTTATTTGGAATTAAAAAATAAATATATGAAAATTTATTAATATTATTCTCTAAATTTCCAAAAAAAAAAAAATTTTTTTTCTTAATTAAAAATTATTTTTAGAATGAGAAGAATGAATGGAAAGGATCATTTCATCTTTTTTTTTTTTTTTTGAATTTCGTAATGCTCTTAATTTAAAGTTAAATAAAGTCTTAAAAACTTAATTGAAATAGTACAAAAAAAAAAAAATGATGAAAAGTTTGAAAGTAATCGAAAGAAGAAAAATTCTTTCATCATTTCGATCTTTTCACATCAAATTCCGCTTTTTTACTTTCTTATGTTAATACTTTAAAAAAAAAAAAAAAAAAGATAAATTGTTGTGAAACTTTGATAAAATAAAAGTTATAATATATGGTTAAAAAAAAGATAAGAGTGATTAGATTCAAAATTTAACAGCAAAATTTTAAAAACGAAAAAAAATCAGTGAATTGTTTGGAAGAACTATAATTTGAGCATATAACATAGCTGCGACAATATTATCATTATTAATGTCATTCACAGATATTATCATTATTAACTACCATTATAATATATTATATCATCATTATTAATTATCATTATAATACATCATATTATCATTATTAATGTCATTCACAGATATTATCATTATTAACTACCATTATAATATATTATACCATCATTATAATGTATTATATCATCATTATTAATTATCATTAAAATATATTATGTTATCGTTATTAATGTCATTCACAGATATTATCATTATTAACTACCATTATAATATATTATATCATCATTATTAATTATCATTATAATACATCATATTATCGTTATTAATTATCATTAAAATATATTATATTACCATTGTTAATGTCATTCACAGATATCATCATTATTAACTACCATTATAATACATTATACCATCATTATAATGTATTATATCATCATTATTAATTATCATTAAAATATGTTATCGTTATTAATGTCATTCACAGATATAAATATATTCAATCAATTCGTGTTTAAGTAATTGATAATGGTCAATTTTATAATAAAATGTAAATATTTAAGACAAATATGAGTGATAAGAATAAACGATAAAATATAAAGTAAACAATAAATACCAGTAAAGTAAATATCCCTAACAATTTTCATTTGCCAAGAATGAAAATGATAATGTAAATGAATGCTTAATGAAGAATTTTAAAATGGAGGAATGAAATTTGAGAAGGAATTTCTCTCTTTTTCTCATCCTTTCATTAATCATTCTATAATACTAATTTCTATAGATCATCAAATTTAAATTTTTTATAAATTTGCGTGAATTAGTACTGAAATATCGCCTCTTAGAATTGATAAGTAGTGAAAATATAGTGAAAATAATAACTTTTAATTGGATAATTAATTGTTTAAGTTATTATTATGTAATTGGATAATTAAGTTAATAATATATTAAATTATTAATATGTATTGATATAACTGAACTTATTGCATTTATAATCTTATATGGATACTGGGAAAGGACACTATATCATGTTATATCATAAAAATAAGAAATCGTTTATTAAATTTAAATTTAACTACTTTTTATCAAATCTTAGCTAATATTATTTGTGAAACAAAAGAATGCGAAATCTGAATACTTAAATATGATTAGAATATAGGAGAAGGTAAAATTATTAATTTGTCAAGAAATGAAGTGTAGAAATTAGCAAAATATTTTAAAGGTAATGCTGAGATGATTAATTTTAAAATATATTAAAAAATTTAAAATGAAATTTATCTTTCACATAAGCAGCTAAAATTCATGAAATGATTGATTTTAAAATGACAAATATAAAAAGATATCATTGATTGAAAGCATTACGACGACAGTTGCCGATTGCCTATCAATTACACATGTCATTTGCTTAGTTTGAAACAAATAATTAATTAGACTTTAGAATTCTTTTTTTTTTTTAATCTTCAGTTTAAAAGATAAAATTTTGTTAACAAATCTTTTTTAGCTATCGTCCTATTAATGTTAATGTAACTATTAATGCAATCACTGTGCTCATCCAATTAACAATTGTTAGTAAAATATCAAAATTACTTCTGATAACTAATCATTGATTAGTTAGCTTATCGTTATACTAAATTAATATTGATAATAATGCTGATAATAATGATTATATGCATCAAGTAGTAATGACGATAAATTAATAATAACGATAAAATGATAACAGACAATAATAATAATAATAAATAAATAATAAGTGATAGCACTGATAAACATAGCAGTAATCTAGAATCATACAGTTCACCAATTTCTTAATTTCAATTCAAAATTGAAATTCTAGAAGAAATTTTTGTTTCATTCCCATCTTTTTATAGTTTTAATTTTGTTTATCATCAGTTTTTCCCTTTTTCCTCTCTTCTTTTATCTTTCTATCTTCAGTGTTCTCGAATTTTCTAATTTTTGCTACCTTTCCTTCTCCTTTCTCCCTTTCCTTACCTCTCATATAGCTCATTAACATTCAGAGATCTCTCGTAATGAAATTCAAATAATTAATGATTTCAAAATCTTCCGGTTTCAAAAAGAAAAATTTTTTAATCAATAGTTTCAAAAAAAAAAAAGAAAATTAAAAATATGTCGCAATTTGTTCATTATTAATTATATCATTTTTATTATATTTAACTAAATTTTTTCTATATCATATTGCTCAATCGATAAAAAATTTATCATTTCAATCAAAATTAATTAATTTTATATCCAATTTTATTAGCATTACTAGTTCTTTAATTCCAGTATTCTTGAATACTGGAATTAAATCAATTCCTCATTTAATTATGTAATTGTCCAATGCTATTACTAGCATTACTTAATTATGAAATTTCTTTGAAAATTTGATAAATTATACGATTCAAAATTTTCTATCGGAATGAAATTAAATTGAAGTATTATTATTCATCCGGAATTGGAATTCATGCTGCTAACCGTTAACCTTTTCTCTTTTACGCTATCCGACGATAGTGATCGCCTCATTTCACCCAATTAATCTCATCAATCAAATTGGAAAAAAAAGAGAGAGAAAGAGAAAAAAAAAAAAAAGTCTGAATTTTGTTGGCATTAGTTAAAGAAATTTTCGTCGATGCATTAAAAATTCACTTATGTCCCAATTTTATTTCTCGTAAAATTAAACAAATATATATGTATGGAAGAAAGAATTATCTTACAAAAAAAGAAAAAAAAAAAACATTTTTGTATATTGCATTCTATTTTTAATCTATATTAATTTGAAAAATTCACATTTAAAACGAAAAGTATTAAAATAATTATATGCTTTAATTTAATTAAGCTATTATTATATGAAGGATAAATTTTGGTAAAATATTTTGCTAGTAATTAGCCTTAATTAAACATTTTAAAATAGTAAATAAAGTATTAGTGTATGACAAATATTGATTTATTCATCTGATTATTTCTTGAATGAATAAATAAATAGAAATGATTGATTACAATAAATAATAGCTGATCAGCAATAAAAATCAGTCTATTTTGGATCTAAGAGAAATTTGATTAATTAACTAATGAGATTAATGACTGATAAAACAGGTAAGCAAAAATGAACAAAAATGAAAGATTTGGTTAAAGATTAAAAATTAATGATAAAAATTTGATTTACTTTAAGAGAATTTGCAACGAAAGAAAAAATATGAAAAGGATTCCTTATTGATTACAATGAAAATCTTTGTGCTTTGATGTAAGCATTGCTTTAAAAAGTTAAAAATGCCGACTATAGGGCTTATATTACTACTATTTAGTTTACTATATGATAATATTTGATTAATAGACCTCTCTCTTTCCCTCTCTCTCTCTCTCTCTCATATAGTTTTTTTTTTCTTTGAAATTCTTAAATTGAAATCATTTATCATTTTAATTATTTATAAGGTATTATAGAATTAAATTCATTCTCCAATGGAACAAGAATAATTTGTTCATAAAGATGAAAAAAAAAAAGATTTAATAATGAATTAGATAGAAAAAAAAAAAGAATTTTAAAATTATACTTTGAACTATTTATTCCAACCGGATGCTTTATAAATTTTTAGGATAAAAAATTTTTTTGAAATTTTTATAGATTTCAAACGAAAAAAAAAAGACAACAACAAAAACAAAACAAAAGAAATGAATTTATTGTTTGATTTTTTTTCTTTCTTTCTTTTTTTTTCAAAGTTTTAAAAATGATAAAAATTGGTCGTACAGTAAATTAAACTAATTTCTAAACATATAAACTTATCATTAGCTCCTAATTAATTTAAATTTCATGCAAAGACAATAAAATAAAATGAATGGAAGAGCAAAGATTTTAAGTAAAAAGTAATTATAAAATGTATAGTCATATTACCTTTTACTTCATTTACCTTATGCTAATTTATCTTTATTAAAGTAAATCGTATGAATAGCAACTTCAAATAATTTTAAATTGTATGAATAGCAACTTCAAATAGTTTTTAAAGTTTTTTTTTTTTTAAAGATTTCATTTCTTTATGCGTAATTTTGTGGTTTGTTTGTAAAATTGTAAAATGAATTAGCAATCCGTGAAATTATTGACAATGTGTTGTAAACTATTAACAAAGAAAAGTAAAGAAAATATGAAACAATCCAGTCATTAAGTATACAATGCTAATCAAATATACAAAATGTACATAGTAATTCAAATTTAAGTAAAAAGTAATCATAAAATGTGTGCTCATATTACCTTTTCTTTATAAAAGTAAATTGTATGAATAGAAACTTGAAATAGTTTTAAAGTTTTTAAAACAGATATGAAATTAACTATTTTATTTCAAGATATCATTTAGATGCAAATATGATTAAATAAATTAAATTTTACTTTGAAGAAAAAAACATTTTTCAAGGTACAATGAAATTATTATATTTCTTTAGGTCTAATAAAATTTACACTTTTAAAATATTAAATAATCCGTATAGCAACAATATATACGCCATATCTTAACATTGACAATAATTAAATGCAAAAAATTTTTCCTGATTATTGGAATTGAAAATTTTAATTATTTCATGTCATATGTAAATTGAAATATCAAAGAATTCAAATTATCATTGCGAATGTAAGAATTGTTTGACAATTTTTAGAATAAAAATATAGTTAGGAGGAAATAAATTCAGATTATAAAATGCCTTAAAAAGATTAGAAAATTTCAATTTTCAATAATATGAATAACAGTAAGTTATTAAAAAAAAAAGAAAACGTCATTTTCAATAAATCTAAGTTAAATCTAACTTAAACCATTTTAATTTTGATTTTAAAAAAAATCTAATTTAAACTTTTTTAATTAATCACAACCAGTTGCTGTTTTATTTTAATGCTAATTAAATTTGGCATAACATAAAGATATAAAATGCAAATTTTCGGTAAGATAAAAAAGAAGTGAGAAAAGATATTTTAAAATGAGTAAATTAATATCGATTTGTCTCGATCAAAGTACTATCAACTATGAATCATTGCTATACGAATTTCTCATTTAATAAAGATTTGACAGACGGGGACAATGACCATATAACATTATGATATGAAATAATTATGATAATGACTGTCACATTGTAAACATTTGTCAACTTATTGATAAATATTTTCCTTTTCCAATATATCGCATATATGCAAACTTTTTTTTTTATCAAATTTAAAATTTTTTTAAATTAAATTTACAATTCTTTCACTTTACTGATCCATTCAAATTTTAATTATTCCATCATTTAAATATCGAAAATGTTCTACGAAACACATGACAAATAATAATAGCATTCATTTTCAATAAAATTACTATAACTTTTGCTAATTGCCATTATAACTTTACAAGAAATAGTAATTATAAAGAATAAAAATTTAAATCAAAATTATGCATAAATCAATTAATTAAATTACAAGTAATAATATATTGTAATGAAAAATTCTAATACACAATAAACATTTTAAAGTATTACTAAAAATGAATGAGTAAAAACTTGTTAAAAAATAAATATTATAACTTAATTTAATAGGCGAAAATATTATGAAAGAAGAAATATTATCTTTCATTAAAATTTGAAATGAAATATAATAGAATAAATGTTAAAATCGAGTTGTAGTAACTTATTCAAATTCGATTGGATTAATAGCTTAAAAGAAAAATATCATTTTTTAAATCAAAATTTTTGTAAACATATAATTTTCGCAATTTTTCTTTTATGAAAAATAATTTTCCTTTCTTTTATCTTTCACCTATTAAATTTTGCTGTTTACTCTTTTTTTTTAGCATGCATTTTGTCAAAGTATATTCATTTACAATATCACATTTATTCATTTCAAATTTCAATAAATTTTAATTTTGAATGAAAAATTGAAAAAATCAATTGGATTTTTTTATTATATTTATTATTATATATAATATATTTCTTGATAAATATAATTACCATATTTGAAGGTAATAGAAAAAAGATGATAAACAAAAAAAAAGTTAGAAAAGTTACAATGGTAATTTAATCCAAAATATTCCAATTAATTAATTAATTAATTAATGAGTTCAATTAATGTAAAATTCTCCATCTTTTTCTTTGAAATATGCACAAAATGATTGAAAAATATTTTGAAATCCCCTGTGTCTCTCATTTCATTTTCAAATCTTTTTCTTCTCTTTCCCTGCCTTTTCACTTTTTCACAAACTTTTTCAAATTCAACAAGCATTGACAATGAAATAAAAGCAGCAACAATACTAATACAATCGATTAGACTTTATCGTCTCTCTTTCACCTATCTCTCTCCACTGTCTCTCTTCCATTCATTTTTCTCTATCGTCTTTCTTCCACATCATCTTTCTTCTATGGAAGAAATCCCCCATCGTCTCTCTTCTAGTTCATCTTCTCCCATCGTCTTTCTTTCTCGTCTACCCCGTCATCTCCCCTATCTTTTTCTATCACTTCTCTTCCACTCACCTTCTTTTATCATCTTTCTTCCACTCATTTTCTCCTATTATCTCTCTTTCACTCATCTTTCCGCATTGTCTCTCTTCCACTCATTTTCCATCTTCTTTCACCCATTTCTCTTCTAATCTCATACTTTCTTCAAATATTTATAAGTCGAAATTGTTTATGCATGTGTTAAGTTTGCTATTGCTAAATAATTTTGTAAGAAATATTTGATTGAAAATATAGAGGTGTTCCAATCAGTTTAATTTATTACTTTCATCCATTTTTTTTTCTTTTTTCTTTTTGCTCAATAGAAAATTCATAGATTTTTGCTAATTAATTAAACAAATTAGCTTTACACATGTAAATGTAACATTTGTCAAAAATATCTCAAAAATTTCCTGAACAAATGAAGTAATACTTCTCGTACAAACATATTGTTTCCTTATTTCCCTCTTCAATTTCTTTTCTTTTTTCAAATAAATAATGGAAAGATAAAATATGTAAAATGATGAACATTTGAAGTTATGAGGGCATTTTCTATGGAACGACGACGGTTATTTCAGTATTCATTTATTATCAAATTTCATTCCTGTTATTATTTTCATTTCTTTCCTAAATTTTTATTCTATTATCATTTATGTTATATATAATCTGAGCTGCTAATTTCCTACATTTCAGTTCCCATAATATTAATATTAATCTGAAATAGAAATGGATTTTAGTGCTAGCCAAAATTTCATTCTTCATTGAACACAATTCAACAAATTGCTTACTATATAGCAAGTTAGTTTCTATCGCTTAATAATTTTTTTTTCTTGTTATTTCTTTATTTGTATACTCATTTATTGCAATTACAAGTTTTACCTGTTTATATAAAATTGTATTTAAAAATTATGCTGAACTGTTAATTCTTTTCATTTTTTTTTCCCTAATGTTTACTTAAATTAGTATTTTCGTAGTAATTACTGATTAGAATGCAAATATATTTCTTAAACATATGTGAATTACAAGACAATTATGATAGTATTAAAAGTAATAAATTGAAAATTGAATAATTATCAAATTGTAATTTTTGTTGTTTGTATTATAAAAATGAAAAAAAAAAACAATAAAGAATGATTATATAAATATTTATTAATACGAAAAATGAATAACCTTAATAATCTAACATTCTTATCAGATTATTAATGTGAATTTAACAATTATCAACTGTTCTTTGATATTTTTACACGATCACTTTGTAAATATTAGAATTGAATTTTAATCTCTTCACAATTGGCTACATGATTGATTACATTAGAATTGGAATTGAATATTAGAATTGGATTTTCATAAATGTTTAATTTTCATTAATTATATTTAAAACAATCTGGAAAATCAAAAAAAAAGAAATCAAAAAAATCAAAAAAGAGAAAAATCTTCATTTTTCACATAAAATCAAAAAAAAAACTTTTAATTTTCAAATTTATAACAAACTTTTCTGATTCATTTTCTTCTTTTATATTAAAATTGTTTGATAATATCAAACTGTTAAATATCACCTAATATATTTTCTTGTACAAGAAATAAACACTTTTCTCTCTCTCCCTCCTTCTCTCTCCCTCTCAGTCTGCTTCTCTCTCCTCTGTATACATATATCGATTTACAGTTTGAGTTAAAAAAGGAAAAAAGCAAGAAATAGCTTATTATTTTGATATTTTATCTACGAATTCTCCTCATTCCTATCTTTTTTCCCCTAAAACTGTACCAAATTTTTTATATCATCACAGCTGCTTACTTTTATTTCCTTTTTTTTTTTTTTTAGCTTTTTTCTAATTTAATTCAAAACATTGGAAATATTTTAGTTATAAAGAAACGATAGCACAGTATTATTATTATTAAATAAATATTTGCATGCATATATGTATTTATATACATCTCACTTCAATTTAATTTTCAAATTTTTAAAACTTTTAATATTTGAATGCCATTTTTCATGTATAAATTGTAGATTGTAAATTTATAAAAATATTTTAAGCGATTATTTTGATCAAAATAATTTGTACATTTTAATAATGATTATGTATTTTTGTGTTAATAATTTGTAATTTACTCTAACTTTTCACTTTGAATAGTTATTTTTCTTTCATTTACGCAATAATTTCTAATTTGTGGTTGGAATTTTTTTGATTGATGTTAATGTTTACCGTTTCTATATGAAGTTGAAATCAAATATTGACGATTAAAATTGAAAAGATTTGGAGTTTTGAATCGATTTGTGCAGTATTACATTTAATTATTTATTTTCAACAAAAAGATCATTTTATTCTTTGATCTTTGTTCGTGGACTTATGAAAGAGCTTGAAATGAAATTTGAGAAATTGTGCAATAAGCAATGAAAATTGTCAAATTTTTGCTCATAATTGAAATTTCAACTTGTTATTGAAATTTGAAGCTAAAGTTAGGTTAAAAATTTAAAGGAAAAAGAAAAGTAAAATCAAATATGTAATGTGCTTCTCATACAATTGAATCATTTTGCAAATTTTTTCTATTTCCATTTTTATTGCAAGAAAAGCGTAATGTTTTTGCATAGCATTTGCGTATGTTATTTAATGTGTTATATTTTCAGTGAGATGAAGAAGAGAGAGAGAGAGGGAGAGAGGGAAAAAGAAAGAAAGAGAGAGAGAGAGAAATTGATTGTAGTTGTTTAGGAGATATATATAGAGTAGTGAAATTTTGTGAAATTTATGAAAAAGCTATGTATGAAAAAAAAAAAAAAAGAGCTAAAATGAATGTTTTTAGTAGAAAAAAAAGATGATTGAAGTTTTGATAAAAATTCAGAGAGAGAGGGAGAGAGAAAGAAATGATCCTGTCTCTACCGAAGAAAAAAATAGTTTAAAAAGAAAAATCAATGATTGAATTGTATCAGTTAAATTCACACTTTAGTATTTTATCTAATTAAATTAATTTGTTTTAGATATTTCCTTTTTTTTTTTTCTTAGAGAAGTAAATTGTTTCACATTGAATTTTGTTTTTATTTATTCTTTATGTGTACTAATTTCCATTCTATTTCATTCATTTTAATTTCAGATTAAGCTAAATTCCAATGCAAAAAAAGAAAAATGAACGCTAATAAAAAGGATAGGGGAGAAGAGAGGGAGAGATCTAGTCTTTTATAAATTAGCTTAACCAAATAGCATAACTTAACAAAGTTTAAGTTAAAAATATTTCCCTAAATTAAGATTATATAAGGTTTAAAAGTTAACAGACGAATTAATAGCTGGAGAATTAGTTAAATTAATTGCCATAAATTGACTAAGTGAATTATTTGTAAATAAGCAATTAATCTACTAAGATTAAATTTTTCTTTTCGTTGTTATTACTTTTTCTCTTTTATTATTATTATTATTCCCATAAATCGCAGTATTAAAATAAAGAAATGATTTGCAGTTTCTTTCTTTTCTAAATAATTTTACTATTGATTAATTGATTATTTTTTGTTTCAGATAATTAACACATAATCTTTACAAGTAATATCGGATGTTTCATCTAGTTTAAACGATTAAATCTTGGATTATCATATTCCTGTATTCAGTTCATCTTATTTTGAATGGATGGTGGAAGTGATCATGATGATTTCGATGGTTTTGCTTGTGATTGCCTCGTATCTCAACTTTATGAAGCATTGCCTGGTTCACCACCTTACAAAAGTATGTTTATTATTCATAAAAAGTCAGACAATGAATCATAGGAGATGATTCAGTGTTTATTTATTCATTTGGTTTATTCATTGATTACATAAATTTATTGATATTCTTCTTTTTCAAACGAATAGCTATTCCGAAATTTGTCTATTACTAGAGAATTTACGATTTTAATCTCTTTTCTTTTTGTATTTCTTTCCCTTCTTTTATCTTCCTGTAAAATTATTGAATTACTTTAATATATTGTCTTGCTGAATAATAATTTAACGATCAATCTCTCTCTCTCTTTTTTTTGTATTTCTTTCCCTTCTTTTATTTTCCTGTAAAATCATTGAATTACTTTAATATATTGTCTTGCTGAATAATAATTTAACGATCATTTTGGTTTTGCTTTTATTCAAAAGATTTTTTGTAAATTTTGAAATGTGTACACAGAATGATATAATTAAATATATTAGATTTTGATATTTTTAATATTGTTTCAGTTGGTATTGTGCCCTATCTATCAACATATGATACTCAAGACCAAGCACGACATCGTGGTTATTGGATTCCCGGTGTTCCGGTAAAAGCTCAAATAACTGATGTAAAACGAGATGAAAAATTTGGATTGCATCTCATAAATGCTTATTTGTAAGATTTTAAATTTAATAATAGAGCATGCTGTGTTGGCAAATAAACAGTTCATTTAACTGCATTTTTACTACGTTTCAAAAAATATTTTTTCATTTTAATTATCTATTCAGTAACTTTTTTTTTTAATCCTTATTGTGCAAAAGCTTTACAAAATATACGTTAACTTCGCTGATATGACAGATAGAGATTTGTACTAGAAGGATTATAATTAAGTAAATAAATGCTTCAAAGTGAGTAATTAGCTTTTTTTTTTTGGTATTTAGGGAATTATATTAAACGTGTAATAATTCTTCCTTAGTTACTTATTTATGACTAGCAAAGACTGTATTAAATTTTCATCAGTAATATATGTTTATGTGAATTCAGTAGTGATAAGAGACTTTTTAATGTGTCCAAATATATTTGGACTCGATAAAGTGATAAAAGATTTTTTTTTTCATCAGGTATGTGATTGAACTGGAGCATGGACCATTTCGATGGACAGTGGTTAAGCAAAATAAAGATTTTGCTGTGCTTGCTGCTCGATTGCTTACGCATCGAGCTGCAGAACGAATACGAGCTCCGGTTAGGAGGTAATTTTTTTTTTCTCTCTCTCTTTTTAGGTAATTATTGATAGGATTTTGTATTCTGTAGATAATGTAGATAATGATTGATAGTATTTGCGTTTATATTAGTGATCTTGTCTTCATTTAATAACATATTATACTTAATTAATTGCTGAATTATAGAGTAAGATTTAAATAATAACCTTCTACAACGATGATCCGAAATATCTGTGCCATTTACATCCATATATAGTTTTAGTCCTATTTTACAATCTTATTACTTCTTTTGATGAATAGCAAAAGTCGAATCGAGTGTGAAACAATTTAGGCGAAAGTCAAAATAACGCTGGAAATGATGGGACAATTTTTGATTTTTAAAACAGCTTTTAATTTTGATGATAGCATGGATCTTAATTTAAACGGCACACATAAAAATATGTTTATCATTCATTATTAATTCAGGTTACGATATGGAAAAGAACTGTAATTATTCCGGATATTATTATTTCCGTGCTTTTTTCATCGTAAATATATTTTATTTAATCAAAACGCATGTCTTTCTTCCTAGGTGTCATATATCATCTTTTTGTGATGTGATTATTGCAGTCCATATGTCTTCCTTTAGAAAAAAAAAATTCCATTTTTCAACAATTTTCAAAAATTGTTTTCTGTGATTTCTTTAGCGAATATTTTCTTGCAATGAAAGTTTCATCAAATTATAGGAATTTGAGCATTGTTATTGTGTGGTTGTATTAGGACTATAATCAAATGCTTACGGTATATTTTGAGGTTTTGTTTTGTATTTTATTAATTTCAATGAATTGACAGATATGATTTGGTCTCTGTCTTTTATAAGTTTATCAAAATTATTAGAAAATCTAAATTCCTTATAAGCGGTCACGGAAAACAAAACATTGCATGTTTGTTTATTTATGTTGGTGAAGTATGCACTGATATTTGTCTTTATTTTATTCAAAATACAGTTCATCACAAATTTTAATAATATCTTGTATTGCAGAGCACAGGAAGTCTTAGATGATGCGCTTGGATCGATTGGTCTTGATATAATACCTGATCACAGGGATGATTGTCCGTATCATAAGACATCAGATGATCAAAAGGTTATATATTTGAAATGCAATAAATTTGCATTTTAATATTTTTTTTTATAGCATATTTTATCATGAATTCATTTTCAGATTCATAATTTGAGGAGGTCTGCTGATCATGATAGTATACATCAAAGTGGTACTACAAAAAACGAAATTAATACTGAGCAGCAACCGGTTCCCATTGATTTCACTAGAACTGCTGCAGTTTCTATATCGAATGGTCCACTTTGTTCACTTTTAACATTACTCTTAGCGTTTACTTGATTGGTCTTATTATTCAAAATTGGATTTAGTTAGAAATTAAATCCAATTTCGAGTAATAAGACTAATAAATCCAATTTCGAGTAGGATTAGCAAAATTTGTAATGTCAAAACATTAGCAGCTTCTAATTATCAAGCAGATGACAATCAAATCGTTTGTCGTTTCTGGAAGGCACATATTGGCTGAACTGCTAGATACGGTTTCATTCGGTTGATTACTGACATTTTTTTTTTTTTTTTTTTTAATAATTTTGAGTTTTTCAGTATTACCGCCAACAAGAGAAAATATTTTGAGACAAAGAAATGCACGATTGAGCGAAATAAAGAGGCATCAACTGCCATCACTTGGTTTTGTTCCGGATGCGGTTATTGATCCAAACGAACGTCGGGTATTTACTATTGCTTATTACATACTTATTTGTTTTATTTAGTTGTTTTCTTCTGAAATATTTATCAATCAGTTTAGTGAAATGTAAACTGGACAATCAGTAATATCAGAATATTTTGGTTGAGCGTAATTCAGATCAGACATAACATAATATACAGCTGACAACTGCAATTTCTTTTTCTTGCAACTCACTATTTTATTGTTTGCCGTTTAACTTTTCGCATCAATTTTTTTAGGTCAAAGCAATCATAAAATTGTTTGTTGTTATTTTAGAAGAATTTTTTTTATGGAAATTTATTATCTTTCAAGCGTTTATGCAGTAAGATTTACATTTTTCAGCAGAGATTGGAGAAATGGCTTCAAGCAGTATTGCATATACCTGTGAATAGAAATCATCATGAAACAGTTAGTTTATTTTGAGAAATACATAATTTGTTAATTAAAATCTGTGCTGTGACTGTACGATCACCAAGATTATCTGATCTTCCAGTTCAATACTTTGTGAATCTATCTTTTACTTTTATGTAGCGCTTTAACTTTATTCCAATATAATTTTTTATTGCTTGAAATTAAAAAAAAAAGAAAAAAAAAACATATATTCGATAATACCTCGGAAGTTCCTAGTTACTTTTTTTCTGTGGAAGTTTTAAATTTTATATTTCTTAATACTAAACTTTAGTAACATTGATATATCAAGATAACCGAATATGTAAGTGTACTCCGGCTTATACTTTTATGCTTATTAGATATATCGTCATTTTTTTTTTTTACTAAACTTTTTAACAGGCAGCATTTTTGGAAGTATCGCGTTTTTCATTTATAACTGAATTGGGTGGTAAATATTGCGAAGGTTTCGTAAAAAAACGTCCTGGTGGTGGCAGAGTTTTTATCGGTTGGAAGCAATGCTGTGTTCGTCATTGCTTAAGATGGTCGAAACGGTGGCTTATTTTAAAAGTGAATTTGTGTTTACCTCCATTTCTTCTTTATCTCAAATTAAGAGAAATGAAATGAAAAGAATTTATTATATTTTCTTCAAAACAGTATAAGTTATTTCAGGATTCATCCGTTTGTTATATGAATCCAAGAACTGAGCAGATACGTTTCGTACTTTTATTTGATCGTGATTTCAATGTTTCTGCTGGAAGTAGTGAAACAGCTGGAATGCCGGACGGTTTGATTATCAGTAATCAACAACAGTAAGTTCACTATCTTACACGTGCTGTAGTTTTTTTTTTTTTTTAAAGCAGTACAGAGTATGAATTCGTTAACAGGATGAAGTGATAAAATGGATACTTGCGGTAATTACTTGATAAATGAACTCGGATGGTTGAAATTGTCTCTTTTTGATGTAGAATTTGGATAAAACATTGTTTGTAATGAGCGGCATTGATAGCCTTAATGATAATGTTGATAAAATAAATCGTACTGCATTCCTGATGTACTTCTCTTGTTGCTTAGTTTTAAAATTTGATTTAGTGTATTAACATTGAAATGTCGAAGACCACTGGATGCCATACAATGGAAGGCAGCAATACTGGAGTCAATGAATAGCGTTGGAAGGATTTGGCTAGAACATCATCCGTACGGATCAGCATTTCCGATGCGGCGTGCACAAAGTGTTCAGTGGTTCGTCGAAACTTTTTTTATTTTTCCATTCAATGAAATAAAATTTACCATTAATGACTCATTTAATTATTAATGAAATTTCTTAAATATTATTTTTTTTTTTTCATAGGTTTGTTGATGGACGATCATTCATGGAACATGCAGCTAATATGATGGAATTAGCACGTGAGGAAATTTTCATTGCAGGCTGGTGGTTATCACCAGAAATTTTTATGAAAAGACCAGCAGTGGAGGGAAATCGATGGAGACTTGATGAAATTTTAAAGGTTGCTTTATGCAGTTTTGCTGCATTAGAGATGAATGATAATAGAAAATAAAAAGTTACTCCTTCTGTTTAAGATTTCAGAATTATAATATGATGTTGTGAAATCATTAAATAGTTTAGATTTGATAGATTTGTAGTATGTTGACAATAAGAGGGAAATAACAATTACACAGCACTTTTTTATTTACATTTGTACTATTGTTATTATTTTAGAGAAAAGCAGAACAAGGAGTTAGAATATTTGTTCTCCTGTACAAGGAAATGGAAATGGCCCTTGGCATTAATAGTATATACACTAAACGAACTCTACAAAAGCTTCATGAAAATATTAAGGCATATGATGAATTTTTTTATTTAAGAGGATTTCATTTAGTATTTAATAGTTTGCAGATTATTTATTATTTTTTTTTTTGACATCTTTGCATGAATTTCTTTCAATCTACCTGTAGCTTTTATTTAATGTACTAAAAAAAAGTGAAAGGGAAGAATTATGATTAGACATTCTTGAACTTGTAATGATACATTTAAAAGCAACTAATTTATATTATTTTGATATTTAGGTACTTCGTCATCCTGATCATTATATTTCATCGGGTACATTTTTCTGGGCTCATCACGAAAAGTTAATCGTTATTGATCAGCTTATAGCATTTGTTGGTGGTGTTGATTTGTGTTTTGGTCGTTGGGATGATTGTCGTCATAAATTGGCTGATTGTGGTTCGGTAAAAATTTCCGAACAGCAAAGTGTTCCTTCAGGTGGTGATTTTTCCATGGTTTGTTTTGGTCTACTTTCACTTTTTTTTTGTATTAATCAGAAAAATACAGCTTGTAGCTTCAAAGTATCAGAACGCTTATCCCACTATTTCAAGTGAGATATTAAAATGATTGTAGAAAAGATTGTAACTTAAGGTAATTGTGAATAATTTGCTAGTTAAGATATTCGATCATAACGTCCAATCATTTTGAAACTAAAAATCGCTATCGAAGATCGAACGAATCACTACTGTGTTTAGCAGTATTAAATTTCTGAGTTCTTGAGCAGGTGCTCTCGTCGAGATTCTATATATGAATCTTTGGCTTTAATATCATTCAGGTAGATGTGTGATTTGTAAATATGTATTTCTGAGGTATGATTAAAGTGAACGAGAATACAAAATGTGTTAAATTTATCATTTCAGCTTTAAAATAAATTTCCAGGAGAAAGAAATGAATTTTCAGGATAAATTTCCATTCGAGTCTTTTCATTTCAGGTGAAAAGTGTTAGACGGATTGTGACAGCACCTGGAATAATGTCACCTATTGGATTGGAGGAAAATAAAGAGGCGACAAAGAAAACTGACGGGTACGATGAAATTGACAGATCGAATGATTTCATTGATGAAGAAACTGGAAGAATCAAAAAAACCAAAACAAAGAATGTACAGAGATATTCAACAAATTTTGCTAAATGGAAACAGCACAAAAAAAGTCTACGTAATGAAGGTAAATTTAGTTATTTTGCCCTAAAACGATTGAAGCAAAGCATATTTTTCTTTATTCATCTATGCATCTTTCATTTATTTTTATTTTATTTTTTTGTTTGTTTGTTTGTTTTCTTTGCTTTGCTTGCCGTATGTGTAACATTTAGTTGTATTTTTGCAATGTATACAGTATTTAATAGGCTTGAAAGATTTTTCTTGTGCTTTTTACTGTGCATGCATTTATCTTATCACTACCACTTTTTTTTTTTTTAATTTGTTTATTTTTAAATAACTGTATTGATTTTTACTTAGTTTTTCAGAGTTTTCGCATTTCAAAATGGGTTATTAATTTTGTAATTTATTTGGCTTAATGTAGATAGTGTATCAGTTTAATTTTGTATCAGTGATTAAGATTAAGTAGCTTTAATTCATGTTTAATTTTTTTTTATTCGTATCACAGATAATCACAGATTAAGAGACAAATAGAAAAAAAGAAAAGAGTATGCATTGCTGCAAGTGCTGATGAAATAAATGATCTGAAGAAGCGACAGAGTAATTTACTTTTTAATATTTAGGTGATTATGAAACACGGCGGAAGTTAACTGAACACAGTCATGTCATTCTGTCAGTGGTTAAACATACACAAACTGTGATAAGAAGGTCAAAATCAACAGCTGGGACACCACCCATTGAAATGCTAAATATGAATGCTGAAAGAATGGATATTCATGATGCAATGGATAAATATAAGGTATTTTCTTGAGAATGCTATGGTTTTACATAAAGAAAGATTGACGTTACACGTAAGTTACACTTTGATTATGTCTCATATCTTTGCATCTCTTCTATTATCATCTGCAAGCTTGCAGTTGAATGTATCATAAATCTTGGTAAAAAAAAATAATTAGCATTTTAATTGTTCATATATTTCGATGTTATTTAAGTATTACTCGAGGATAAATACTTGTTTAATGTTATGCATAAGTTTTGCTAGGAAGATGGAAATATAAGTGAAAATTTATATAAATTTCACTTGAGAGTAGGCATTAGTTGTTGAGCTTGATCTATATGTATGATTTGATCAGTATAATACATACATATATTTGTAATAAAAAAGTAAAGTTTTTCTTTTTTCTAAGGCTTATGTACATAGTGGAAAAGCGGAAGTGGCAAAACACAATGCTGAGAGGAAATCAACACCGCCACCACAACGTAAGATATTGTCAAAAGTAGCACATAGCTTAAAACCATCATCAGCTAAGAAGCATTGGCAAAAAGTTAAACAGGAAACAACTCGATATGATTTAAGGTAAATTTTAAGATATTTTTAAATTGTTTGTCATTTAATTGTAATTTGTGAAAGATTAGTGGAATATAGATTAGTGCAACATTTTGAGTTATGACTTTTTTTTTTTTTTTTTTTTGACAACATTATGATGTTTTTTGCAAAAAATTTGAAATCTACAAAAATTTTTTATCTGATTATAAATTAATCAATTGAAAATTATGAACAAGATGATGACATTTACAGATATATGGAATTGCACGATCAAAACGAAAAAATTCGTGCAATGGAAGAACTTATGACAGGTGCTGGAAAATTATGGGTTGGGAAAGACTATGCAAATTTCATTCATAAGGATTTTGTTGAACTCGATATGCCATTCCATGGTGTGTTGATATTTTTTATCGTATTTAAGATAATTATTTCTCAGATCAGTTAATATTTTTTCATATAAATATTGGTGGAAGTACGACAGAGTTAATTGTAATCTTTTCAACTTTAATTTTATGTTTTTGGTAATGTTCAACCATGCACCGAAGTAAACCACGGATGAATCTTATGGTAGTGATTCTTAGATTCCAATCTTCAAATCCATTAATTGTTGTTGCTTTTCATGACGAAATGTTTAAATTAGAATTTCGGAATAATCTCTTATTAGATTCGAAAAAAAAATGGTAGCAAAGATTTGAAAATAGATGAGATTGATCGTTTGAAATTATAGGATAGTTTTAAAAAAATTGTTTTACTTTTATGCTTAGGATAAAATATAATTTACCTGGCAGTCTAGTTGTAAGTAACTTAGAAATTGACATATTACTAGGTTCTTGATAATCGATATACTACTAAATCATTGGCTAAAATCAAAAGAAGTCAAATTACTAATTAGCCAAACAATTAATTAATCATTAGGCACATGGAACTGGTATTTCTGGTTTATTTGGCAAATAATTAATTGCTGAATTATTGCATAACAAATTCTTTGATTGTCTTTGATTTTGAAAGATTTAAACATATGAATATTAGACGGATTATCCTGGACGTATCATTAATTTTTTAGATTTTATCGATAGAAATGTGACTCCACGGATGCCTTGGCATGATATTCATGCTTGCACATATGGTAGTGCTGCACGTGATATTGCTCGACACTTTATTCAGAGATGGAATGCAACTAAGGTATTATTCTTTCTTGATTCTAAAAATCAATTCTAATAAAGTCCTAATTTTTTTTTTTGTGAAGTCAGAATTACTTAGAAATCTTAGATTTTTAAAATCTTCAACACTTGTTTGTTTGAAGCATTTCATTTATTATTTTACAGACGGAAAAATCCAAAGAATTGAAGCAGTATCCGTTTTTGCTACCTAAATGTTATGATACCATTAAAGTACCACGCGTCCTAGAAGCATATAGTAGCTTAGCTGATGTGCAAATTTTACGTTCAATTTCTAAATGGTCATCACTTATCAACCGTACAGAAGACAGCATTCAACAGGTATCATTTATTAATAATTTCTTTTTTCTCTTTTTTTTTAAAACAGAGATTGCGAATAGGGACTATTTAGTTTTGCTGATAACAGTGCAAACTATCGTTATTGATAGCAATGAAAATTTGCAATATTTGCAAGAAAGTAGTGGAATGCAAATTAAGCTTGAAATTTTAAAATTAATTCTTCTCTAATGTAGTGTGATAGATGAGAAAAATGCTGTATGAATTTTAATCAGTGCGTGAGCTTAGAATTTAATGAATGCGTGAGTTTAATATTTAGTGAAGATGACGAATTTCTGTAATCAACTGCATCTTACAGGCATACCTCTCTCTTATTGCAAATGCGCAGCATTATATTTATATTGAAAATCAATTTTTTATTTCCACTGTTGATAGCGATGATGTGAGAAATGAAATTTGCAAAGTACTTTGCGAACGAATCAAACGGGCTTATAAGTGAGTAATGGAAATTTCCTTGGATATTTTCATTTTTTTTTTTTAGTCTTAGAGTTTAATTGGATTTCAAATCAAGTGACTTTCAGTTTCTTAAATGTTTTTAGTCAGGTTGCAGTTCTGATTGAAGATCATTTGTTTCAGTGAACAAACAAAATTTCGGGTATACATAATGGTGCCATTGCTTCCCGGCTTTGAAGGTGATATTGGTGCACCAGGTGGTTCAGCATTACAAGCTGTTTTACACTGGACTTATAAATCACTTTCCCGAGGACCTGATTCGTTGATCGAAAGTCTTAAAAGATTTGTGCCCGATCCGATGGAATATATTCATATTGGTTCTTTACGCACTTACGAAATTCTTTCTGGCAAATTGGTTAGGATGAGATTTTCATGATAGAAAGAAGTTTTATCTCGTTTATCAGATAATCAGTTGATGTCTCACATATTCAGAGAAAAAGAAACATACTTTTAAAGAATATATTTTTTTAAAAAACATACTAAAAAGGACATATTTTCTTGGTACTGTATATAGGTGATGTAGCTGGGATCATTAGAAAAAAAAGATCAAAGGCTGAAATAATTATTCCACATCTTTATTTGCGTTGTTCTCGGTGATCCAAAAAAAAAATTTTTTTTTTTAATAGAAATTTATGTAAGAGCCTTGAAATGCCTTAAAATAAATTTGCTGAATTCTCTTGAATAGCAGGTCATAATAAACAAATTTTTCTTTTCCAGCTAACCGAACTAATTTACATCCATTGTAAATTAATGATCGTGGATGATCGATATGTGATTATTGGATCAGCGAACATAAATGATCGTTCACAAATTGGTAATAGAGATTCAGAAGTAAGGATCACATATGATTCTTTTATTGCTTTTTAATTTTTCAAATTTCAGAATACTATTGTGATAAGGAAATGCAAGTTTAAGTTGAAATACATTTTTATTGATTTTTGTACTTTTAAACGTTGTAAGGCAGTGGAAAAACCGAAAGAGCAGTCATATAATATATTCATTATATGGTGTTAGCATTACATTTTAATAATCTGATCGGATTTTTCTACTGCAGAATTCATCGAACAACCATACAGTTCTGATATTTAAGTTATTAAAATGAGCTGTCAATTAATGTTGAAATAAATGAGTCATGTATATAAATGAATTTAATAGTATGTAATCATTATGAATTTGTTACTTATTGATTCTGATTATTAATAACATCTTTTTTTTTTTTCTAAAACAGGTTTGTATTCTTGTCAAAGACTGCGAGAATGTTTCATCTCGAATGAACGGAAAACCATATGATGCGGGTAAATTTGCGTTCAGTTTACGTAAGACATTGATGAAGGTTAGTTATTAACAAACTTTATAACTTTTTTTTATGTTGTAAAATATCGCTAATTTTAAAAAGTACAACCAATCTATTCAGTTTACTTTAAGGCTAACTGAATGAATGTTTGGTTTTTAACGGTTATAAGTGTCTCAGTAACTATATTAATTTTTTATGTTCTTATATGAAGCATGAAAATAGTTGTATTTAGGTGGTTAAAAAGTCCATATAGACAATTGTTTGTTGTTGTAGTTGGTGTTTTTTTTTTCTGATATATTTTTCTGATATATGAAAGATAATCCTTGTTGTTCAGCTCTATTTCATATTACTTTTAAAAAGAACTAGTACAAAAAGTATTATATAATTTGATAGGAGCATCTTGGTTTATTGCCGGAACAAAAAAGAAAACCACCAAAAAGAAAAATTGATGTGGTTGATCCTGTTGCTGATTCGTTTTTTGTTGGTACATGGGGAGCTATTGCAAAAAAGAATACAGAAATATTTGAAAAAGTATGAATTTTCCATTATGAGAATTGAATTGCATTAGACTAAATTTAAACACGTTTTACCGCTTCCATTGAATTTTAGATTTACCAAGATTTAAAGTTGTAAAAATACGTTAGTGTATTTCAGTCATTCATTTCTAAAATAGTTTTTTATCGTGTTTTTTATTTGTTTTATCGTTTTTTTTTTCATTTAAGAAATGGTTAATTTAAAATTTTATAGGTCTTCAATGTTATTCCAACAGATAAGTTGAAAGATTTCGTAGAAGTACAAATGCATGTTGCGAAAACACCATTAAGTGAAACTGTCCCACAGGTGGCAGAGGAATATCTTCGTGATTTAATTGGTAATCTTGTGGAATTTCCATTAAATTTTCTTGTTAATGCTAATCTTGCTCCAGGTTTTGCATCTAAAGAAGGTATTGTACCGTCATCGGTTTTTACATAATTGATTCAGTTTTACTGCAATTTCTAATTTTGAGTTATTGCTGATCAATATATTTCTTTTTTTTTCTTTGCCGAAACAAGGATAAACATGAACTTGTATGTTTGCTACGATAAGCTAAGCTTCCTTCTCATTTTCATATTTTATTCATGGCTTTTTTGTATATTTTCATTTTACTGCAAAATCTCGATGTTTTTTTTTCGATTCCTAACGTTTTTTGCATTATTTTTCTTCCTTTTTAAATTTCGAGTAGAATGGACTCATCAGTACTTTACACCATGTATTTCATACACTTCATACATTTACAGCTTCTTTGATTTTTCAGTTTAACGAACTTCTAAATTTCTAATTTCTCTTTAAATGTCAGAATGTTATTGTTTAGGTTTTTGTTTTCCTCTTTATTCTTTTGCTCTGACTGTGATTTTCTCTTCCATAAATTTTTTAATTATGTATTCTTCATTTTTTGTCTTTCTCAGATTTTTTCAAAAGTTTTTGTGAATTTTGCTTCAGATTTCCAGTTTCTTTATCATTTGAGGTGTATGATTATCAAGTTTACTTCGTCAAATCTTTTTATATCGTGATATATGTATATACTTTTTTCTATTCTAAATTAGCTAGTATCCGTCCTCTCAATTGTATATAATTTCTACTTTTAGTAATTCAGTCTAAGTTTTAATTGTAAGCAATTTAGCTTTTATTTAGATAAGTTCAAAACTTGACAGATTGTATTTTTGCTCCAATATTTATTATTTTTTTTTTCATGGTATGTGTCTTCTCATTATTAATTGTATTAATTGTATTGAATTTATTGCATAAAAATTGCTTATTTTAAGATTTTTTTGACAAAGCATTCTTGGTGAAAGTAATCCAGACTAAGTTATCTCATCGATACATCATCCATTATTATAATGTTGAGCATATTAAGATCTGTATGAGCTGTTCAAACTAAATTTAGGAAAGTATTTGATCAGAATCAAGAAACTAATCCATGTAATTATTTGTTACGGGCCATTTGATAGAAGTAGCTGGAATTTGAATTTATCTAACAAGCAGATATCGCATTCGGCAATAACATTTATTTCCTGAGACAATAAGCATAGACTTACTTTCCGATTATTTCTACGATTTATCTGACTGCATGGAGCTGTGAAATTTTTTTCATTTATCGAAGTTATATGACATCAAATTGAGGAACTAATCGCTTATAAAAACGAGAGCTGTTGTGAAGTTTGAAGGGTTACTATCTTATGTAAAACGACCAAAATGAGTTCATCTCCTGGTGGACTGGAAGGTTAGTAATTACTCTATATTCTTAACATATCCAAACTGAAAGAGAAAGATCATTTAGTGTTTAGTGTTTACAGTTTCTGATACAATTTGTTAGTTTTGTCGTATTAATAGATTTTATTGTATCAGCTCGTTGAGAAGGCAGAAATTTTATTAAATACATCTTACATTTGAAACTTTATCTAGGTTCTATTAGTACTTCCGTTTATGATCTATTTGGAATTAGCTATTTCGAAAACACTATGATTTATATAAGTTTTCAAGTGTTACTTCATTTAGAACTCTAGATTCTAAATCTGAACAAGTCAGTGAAAGAAGAACCAATAATGAGTATTAAAAACAAGGATTTAAATTTTGGATGAAAGATTTTCAATTGTTACACCAAAGGAAATGTCAATTATTTTATGTGGAACAGCAGATGCAAATCATTTCAGGTAATTTCCCGCCACCACCGTCAGAATTACCATCATTTTACATGCAGCAAAAGCAAACAGCATTTTTTCCACCGGTACCACCTCAGTTACATCCTCCACTGGAATCACTTGCAACAACTCTTCCTTGTACCGTAACAAATTCAGAAGTACCAACAACCACATTTCCAATTCTTCCTCCATCCAACTTTCCACCTCCGCCGTCTAATTTTACACTGCCATCGATGCAATTCGTAGCATCATCAACATCTCCATCTCTCTCCGTTCCGTCATCCTGTGCAGTTCCGGTGACGGAACAAGCTTCGGTGATAGTTCCATCGGAAAGTCATGATGCTACTACTACTACTACTGCTGCTGCTGCTACTACTACTACTATCACTGCTGCAGATATACCAGTAACTTTACATCAAGCAGTATCTTCAACACCAATATCGCCGCCGATAGCTGTATCAGCTGCTCAAATGATCATTCCAATGAATGTACAAGAAACGGAGCAAACGATATCAGAAATAAATGATGAATCGGAAAAGATGGGTGTATTTAATTGGTTTCAACAAGCTGTGCAACAATCACAATTCTTATCCAAAATGGCTAGCAAAGCTAAGGTTTGTTGATACTGTTAAAAACGAACACTAAAATGAAATGAAACGAAAAAGTAGAGAAATTAGACAGGAATCACTGAAGACCTTATTGATAAAATCTGTAAAATTCATCACTTAGAGCTATGCAAGGCTGTGAATAATTTATTTTATCCAAAATAATTAGAAGCAACATATATTTTTCTCTGTGCTTGCACTAAACCTTGCTTTTGTCTTACTATTACTACTCTTGTACGGACTTATTCCTTTTCATTTTAATAAAAATGACGAAACTTTAAGATTTTAGGAAGGAATGGATTCGGTATTAACAGTACTAGATCCCGGGATGCGAGATTTCCTGAATGGTAGTGATGTGCTGCATGCTGTTATATTATGCTACGCTAGTAAACAGATTGTTGATGCTATTAAGCATGGCCTACTTCAAACATTTAGTGAAATAACATTTGACGAAATAACCGCAAAAGCGGAACTTCCTATTAATATTCAGATTATTGGATATGAATCGGCTTGGAAGGTTAGTCATCAGTATCAATGTTATGTTGAGATATTTCTTATCAAAACAAATCTGTAGGTGGTTAAGTAAGAAACATATGCTGGAATTGCATTTTTTCAAATTTCCTACTCATTTAATTATTGTATTGTTATTACAATTATTTAGAAAACATCACTTCTTTTCTATTTACAAAATAGTGTACTTCTAAGGCATCTTATGCAAGTATATTTACAACTGTTAAGTTTCTATTAATTCTTTTCCTTTCTTATTTATTTACCTCTTTTCATTTGCATACTCATTAATTTATACTTACCAAAATTACTACTTATTCCCAGCAGCATAAATTTGCATTCTTCAGAAAGTAAAGGAACGTTTGGCTAGCCTTCGAAATAGTAATACTATTAGTCCGGAGACAACTTTATTCATTATACAACCATTTTTGTATCAAGTTGATGATTGTTGGTTTGATACTGCTTTAATACTAGCTCAGGTATGTTATTGTTCTTTCTTAAATTTTCACTTAAGTAAAAATTCTGTTTAACGTATGAATTTTCATGTTTTCTTAACTCAGAGTATTTCCTTTCAAGGTTAAATGCTAATTTTTCATGAATTTTTGTTAATTGGTGAATTATCTATGTCCGATTTTATCAGTTCCTTATTTTGTTAATTCTTTAAAACAAACTTTTATACAGTAAATTTTATTACAGAAAGGAGATGTTGAAGTTAGTGTATTTATACAAGCAACACAGGTTGATGCTGACGTGATTGCTACACTTCAGGTATTGTTGGAATCTTTTTCATTGTTACTTGCATTAATTTATTTTCATCCTTTTATTAACTTCTAATTCACGTGTAACATTTTGCATTACACGTGAAACTAGCTGCATTCTTTCATTTTATATTTTAGATGTTATAAAATATAATCTAATGTAATACTCGCAACATCAGATAAGTCATATATTTGCTCCACGATAATGTGTAGAGCATTTCTTACATTTGTAGTAATTCAGCCTTTTTTAAGTAAGTTTATTGTCGCCTTTTGGAGAAAAGAAAGAACAATGAAACAAAGAGAGAAATGAGTTTAGAATTTGTTTGAATACTTTTGAGAAGTTTTGAAAAATTAATTTAATTTTTTTTTTTTTTTTTTTGCAGAAACATACACCAAAGGATTATGCAAGTGATGCATTTGCCACCACAGTTGGTTATGCATATGCGGAAATGTATGGTGGTGATCCGGATGATTGGCAAAGAACTTTTCTTTCATTTTCTTCTACTGAACTCTATCGAGCAGCATCTATTGCACTGGCAGCGAATTTGAAGCGCATTTTGTCGATGAAGAATTCCTCCAGATCCTAATAGTATTGTAGGATTTCTTTGTTTATTTTCTATAAACTGAACAAAAAAATTGAGGTTTCATTTTAGGTAGCTTTTCCAGTGCTTTACATTATGGATAATTTTTGTCGCTATGATTTATCTACTTATGTATTGTATTAATTAGAGGATTATTAATACTTTCCTACTATATAAATAATTCTTAAATTGAGACTGAAAACTTGGCAAAATTTCCGTAATCCTAAAGATTTGAAAATTTAAATCAAATGTTAATGGTTAAAATGCTAAGTACGAAATTTATAATTTTAATAGGTATCTTCTCTTACTACAATTAAAATGATCTATGTTGCAATATATGTTTCATTTTCCTAGTAAATCCATAATTTTTATCAAGAAAGGGAATATAGGCAAAGTGATAATTATTTGTGATATATTAAAGTGATATATTAATTATTTAGTGATAATTAAAGTGATATATTAATTATTTATCGGAATAAAAGATTTCATAATAAAAGAAAATTGTCTCACAAAAGTTTATCTTATAATAACAGAATAGTGTACAAAGTAGCAAAAATAAAATGAATTGTATGAGCAGTTCGGTCCATTCCGCTTAGTCAGCTGTATAAGATTTAATCTAATCCTGAATGAAAAACAATATTAGGATTTACTAGCAAACAGAAATGCCGCAAGTAAATTTAAAGTAAAGTCAAATAATATGTTACTACAATTACACTAATTCCAATTTATAAGAACAGACAGTTTGAATCAAGTATATCAATTCCAATTTGTGAGAATAGGCGGTTTGAATCAAGTATATCAATTCCAATTTGTGAGAATGGATGAAGTATATCTTAAAACTATATAGCTTTCATTTTTCCTCCTTTACCAATTAGCCATCAAAAAATGCAAAATGAAAATTACTTGATGCATGATGGAAAGATTTAATGTTTTAATCAAAAAATGTCATCAATGAAATTAGAAAAAAATACAAAAATATTGTCATCTGATGGTAATGGTATGTGTATATTTTGGATGTTTTTTGTTCTTTTTTTATGAAGAAAAAGTTCAAATTTTTCTTTTTCCTAAATGTGAAATAATTTGCAATGCAACCATAATTATTATTCCATTTAGATGAACAAAAAAAAAAAGAAAAAAAAAAACGAAAAATGAAAAGTTTTTATACGCAGTAAACATTCTCACGATGATATTTTAAAAAAAAAAAAAGGAAAAAAAAACTTTCCTTTTTATCTTTTCCAATTTTCATTCCATGCATCTATTTAAATTTATTGCATTCTTCTGACTTTTTCAAACTCTCAAATTTTGATGTTACCATTGTAATTAAAATTATCGACTAGATTGGTTTAGTATAGATTGGACGAATCAGTTCAGTTGATTAAATGAAATAATTAATTAAACAAAATGATTTTGATAATATTCAATTTAATTTAACCATCATATTTCTTTAGATGTGTGCAATTTTAAATCCTTAATTAATTATAAATTTTTTTGTTTATAACATACCTGAATAGAGCAAAAACACAGTGTTAGTAGTAATTCTGTTTAATTATGCTTTTTTTTTCTTTTGCTTTATCTTCCTTTTACGATTGATATATTTTAGTTTTTCATATTTTTATGAAATTTGATTAATTATGGAATTATTTTAGATTTAAATAAAATTTATTTAGTTTATGGTAAATTTTACCTTTCCATGAAATTTTCTTTTTCTTTTCAATATACTATTAGAGCGCTTTTTGTGGATTGAACAAATCTTAATTGTGTATGATTTATTATCCTGTTGATCTATTGATATGATTAATTTCATATCAAAATCCAAAAAGTACAAATGTCACATTAGAATTTGAAATATATCAATCTTATAATAAAATTAAAAAAGTATTAATCTCATATCAAAGTTTATTTAAAAAGTATCAATGTTATACCAGAATCCATCAAAATTTTATCAATTCCTCTGTACCATTTTAATCGATTAAATGATTGTTAGATTGTTGTGATTTTAATTCAAAAAATCACATTCGTTTTATCTGAACTATTATTATTATTATTATTATTATTATTATTACTATTATTATTATTATTGTTATTATTATTATTATTATCATCATCATCACTATTATTATTATTATTATTGATATCATTTATTATTATTGTTGTTGTTTTTATTAGCTCTCTTATCTCTTATCAATAATCAATAAGTGAATAACTTCAGTCAATAAGTTACATTCAAGAATGAGTGCTCGAAATCGACGAGATTTGGAAAATAAAGAATTGGAATCATTAGCACAATGTTTACCGCTTGCTGCTGCAATAACATTTCAGCTTGATAAGGTGATAATAGAAATAGTATGTAAACTATTTTATAATCTAATATCGAATATATTAATTAATATGTGATGCAAAAATTTTCAATATCAATTCAAATATTGAAATGCGAAATTGAATGAAAATAACGAAAGAATTTTATGCCAAAAAAAATTGAAATTAAATGAAATGAATAAAACTATTTGAATTAGTTTATATAAATTTTACTACTTTTTAAAGGCATCAATTGTTCGCTTAACATCAGCATATTTGGCGCTACGAAATGTATTTCCGCCACGAAATAGTAATGAACAAATTGAAACAATGGCAATTGGATCATTTTTACTTCAAACATTGGATGGTTTTGTACTTATTCTTGATGCTACTGGTAAAATGATGTATGTTTCAGAGACTGCTTCTGTTCATTTAGGACTTTCACAGGTATATATTTTACAGGTATATTAGAATTTTCACAGCTTATGTAACTAATATCAAGAAAAAAAAAAAAAAGAGAAATAATGCGTTTTCAGTTTAAAATATAGCAGAAGTTATGAAATTTATCAATTATTAATTGTAGTGATGAAATTACTAATTATATTGATAAAATTATCAATTATCCTGATGAAATTATCAATTATATTGATAAAATTACCATTTTTGAAAAAGAATACAAAAGTATTTGCACATTTAAAAAAAAAAAGAAAAATTGAGACTTTCAGATTTGCTTTCTAGTACTAAACATTAAAGTACACATTTTGTTTTTTGTTTTGCTATTTAAATAGCAATTACACCTAATTATTTTGCTTCATTTGATTATATCATGAATGAATTACATGTGCAAAATAATCTAATTAAATTTTATTTTTCTAAAAATCCATCATAATACTTTATTTGTCAGATTATTAAAAAATCATCGATATTAATTAAAAAAAAATTTCTTTTAAATCTCAACTATTTTTAAAATAAGAAAAAAACACTATGCTAAGTTTAATTTTGTGCAAATTTTTCTTTTGAAAATTCGAAATTATTGTAATATAAAAATTCATAATTTGTTTTCTCATTCTTTTTTTTTTTTTTTAAAGGTGGAATTAATTGGTTCATCTATATTTGACTTTCTTCATCGTGATGATGAAGCAGAATTACGTTATATTCTATCCAATACTGATTTTAATTGTACTACTACTAGTCAATTCACAACAAGCAGTAATCAATCATACAATGATGAAATAGAACGAATGTTTTTCATACGACTAAAATGTGTTTTACCTAAACGAAATGCTGGAATTATTTATAATGGTTATAAGGTTTTTGAAAAAAAAAAGTTTTTTTTTTT
>SSBO01000003.1:8864910-8907984 GCA_005281725.1 Wuchereria bancrofti
TTTTCATTTAATTTATAAAATTTAATTCATTTTTTCCTTTCATATTAATTCTTTTAATTAAAAAATTGTTTCATTAATTTATTAATCTTATAGAATTTGATAAATTTAATGTTATGAATATATGAATAGAAGAAATAGATTTTCATTTTGAAATTAATATAATGCTTGAAATAAGTGATTAAATTATTTCAAATTGACATCATTTCTAATCTTTCAAACAGGTGTATGATAAATAATTAAGAATGATAAGGTATTTAAGCAATAATGTTAAAGCATTAAGGAATAATAATTCAATGCTTAAAATATTAGGAAAATTAATCAACTCATTCAAAAATTTAAATATTATTCATACTTATTTGCTAATATCTAATTTAAATTGCCCATAATTAGCTTGTACTGATATCATTAGTATAATTAGCTGATAACATCTACAGACGATCAGTTGTTGGGGTTATTCAAAAATTTGTCATGATGGAGAAAGAATTACAAATATGGGTCTATTAGCTGTTGGATATATGCTTACACGAAGTGGCATTACCGAATTGAAACTTTCCTCATCAACATTCATGTTTCGTGCTCGTCTTGATTTAAATATTATTTTTGTTGATTCAAGGTTACTTTATTGAATTTTCTAAATTAACAAATACTACAAAAAAAAAAAACAACGTTACTTCAAAATTTTATGCACTTTTTGCAATCAAAAGTTTGTTTAAGTGCAATTTTTAAACTTACTATTATTCTAAATTTAGCTTTTATTTTTGTTCTTTTTCGAAGAGTAACAGCACTTACTGGTTTTGGTGCTTCATCTCTCCTTGATACATCTTTATATCAAATGGTACTCCTGGAAGATGCACATACCATTGAAAAAGCACATAAAATTTGTATGTATTAAATATAAATTCTTCTTATTCATAATTAATTTTATATTTACGACTATATTTTCTTCTCGAATATTATACAAATTGAAATTACTGATAAAATTATTCAGATAATTTGTATCATTATATCATTTGATAAGTGCTACTTTAATCATTAATTAAGAATTGATACTTGATCAAATCATCTTAGTAATAAACTTAGTATTATTATGCAAAAAAAAAGTATCAAATAATTCCTTGCAAATGAAAAGTAATTGAAAATAAATAATGAACAATAACATTTCTAATCATAAATGATTATATAAAAAATATTTGCTCTAATTTATCAAATTTTCAGTATTACATAAAAATCAATCAACAACAGGTTACTATCGTTTATTGCATCGTATTCGTGGATATGTTTGGGCTCAAAGTCAATTTTGTATAGTACCAATGTTACGTGCAACTGTTACACATTGTATTGTAGCTGTAACTGAAATTTTTAGGTAATAATATCATTATTTTTTAATATAAGAAAAAAATTTTAAGTTCAATACTTGTTGTATTTTAATAATCTAAATGAGTATTGAATGAAGTTTATAGTAAGAGAAAATTTGATGAAGCAAAAAAAAAGTAATCACTTTTGTTTTGTATAATATACAGAAATATAACCATATGCTATAGTTTTATTGATTATTTCATTAAATAATTCATATCATACATTTAGAAAATAATTAAATTTTGCATATTATGATTATTTTGGTAGTTATCATTGATTGAGACTTTTTTGAAACTATTAATTGCAGCAAACGAGAAGGAGATATGACATTAGCAATCATACAGCTTGATGCTGAAGAAGATGTTCCTGGAAGTACACTTGGAGAATATTCAAATCTTTTCTATAAAGGTGCACCAGCTTCAGCCCCTCTTTATTTGGATTACAATACGCATATGTTATCAGACAAATAAGAAGGTCAAAGAAAATTAAACTGCAGTTATATAGTAACTGTGGTATAACTTTTTGATTGAAAAATATACAAATTAATCAAAATGATCAGAAAGTGGTCAATTTGAAATTATGGACTAATTCAATCAATAGACCTGAAAGATCTAAAGAAAGAAAAAATTAATAATAACCGAGATATTCCGGAACACCAATAATCTGGATTATAATAATGTAATTAAGAGAAACAGTTGGAAATCTTAATTAGGATTAGTTATACCGCAGCGAAATGTACAAGTAATAATATGAAGGTAAACAATGATACAGTAGTCATATAGATGATGTACAGAGGTCAATTATAGCATAGCCAAATGTATAAGTATCAACATAGAGGACAGTTATGCGACAGTACGACATACATAGTATACAGGATGGATGGAGGCAGTTAAAACATTGTGAAATGTACAGGAAAGAACATGGATGTCAAACACGTCACAACAACGTATTTGATAGTGTAAACTTTAAATGAAGTATAATTAGTTGAAGTGTTCCATAATTAAGTGTAATTAATGTTTTTAGAACCATTAAAATGAACCAATCAAAACAAAAAACATATGGTACAAAACCACAATAAATAGTTTGGTTAAAATAAAGTTTAAAATGAAAAATAGGGCATTCGACACTGAATCATTTAAAATTTTTGAACAGTTAAAATTTCGCAGACTTGAACTTGAAAAGGAATTCAAAAATTCTTACAATCTGCTAATTAATGATATGTTATTAAAAAGTGCATATTTTCCTAAGACAATAAATTATGATATGACACAAATGTACATTTTTGGGAGATAAATTATGATATGATACATATATGTAGGGCAGTTTTAAGTCTACATAAGTATGTTTCCCTTTTTATTGTTTCATTTACAAGATTTTCTGAAATACACAACTATATCCAACCAAACAAACGAAATCCTGGCTGTTAGATTCTGTTATTTTCGACACTTCGCCTTAGAATCGTCCAAAGCATCTCCACCATCAATTACTTCATAATCAGATGCTGAAATAGACCCAGAGCTCGTTAATTCCTCCAATTCACGAGTATCCTAAAATTCAGAACATGTAAATCCTCCTGATGCGTGAACAATCTGAAATTTAAGCGTTTGAATCTTACAACTTGTGTATCTATATATGTATATTTTCTGAGTTAAGTATGGTGAAATTAAACAAACAATCCACCAAATTTAAAACTCTTCTTCATAAGTTTTTTTTTCTTTCATTTAGAAAGTTTCAACCAAGGATACTGGAGAGTAAAAATATGGTTACAAATATTAAAAAGTAGAAAAAACAACGTGCATCGATAGTTTGTTCCTCCTCCCTGACTGCGGTATAATATGAAAACGAATCCAATTCCTGTAATACGTTTATATTTATTGCAAACATTCTTTCACATTCGGCTTGTAAATTACAAAAAAAAAAAAAAAAAAGTGAAGCGGCAAGGTAGATCAATCCGTACGAAATAGCAACAATTAACCCGGCCTTCTTTTTAATGTTATATCAAGTTTTGATTAGTAATATCAATATCTGATCTAGAAAAAAAGCTGAATCTAGAAATTATATATCTGCTAGAAAAAAGCAGCAGTAAAACAAACATACCTTAGAAAAGGCAGACCTTCCGATAGCTAACTTTTCATCGGTGAATGGATTCACAAAGATTTCAAATACCAGCTTTGGTCCTTCAGGAATCGAATTTCCACCATTCTCATTCATTTTATGAAGCCGCCAAGATGCACAGAAATATCCTGTTGTAGCCGAGCATTTCACCCACACGGTGAAATCAACAACTTGACCAGTTCCTGGCAAATTCGTCACAGCCGTCTTTGAACGATATATTTCTAGCATATCAGGTATCGTTTCACTAATTACCTGAAGTTAAAATATCAACGAGAAAGTGGCTAAATAACTGGTAAGTTGCCCTGAATTATTATTTAATTAATAACATGAGTAAAAATCAAACAGATGAAGCTAACTGCTTACAACTTTTTTCCCAATTTTGGAACTCAACAATAAAAACGACACTGCGAATCCCAAGAAATCAATTCTAACAATCAGTTAGCATTTTTATAATAAGAAATTATATATTTACAACCAACACTACAGTACTGCTTACAAATTATTAGAATCAGAAAATTACCGAAACATTTTCCCATCTTCTGTAAGCAAGTCGGCGAAGAACCCACCGTTTAGAGAAAATTCCCTCTCCTTCACGAACGGTTTTCACTAGATCAGATGAGCTCTGAAACATTTTTATGAAAATTGTTAATCTGATCAAACAGTCATTATTAGATCACAAAAAAAAATTTTAATCACAAAAAAACATAAATATAGAAAGTATTTTTGAAAGGCTTTCAAAAGGAGTGCAATGGGACTCAATTCTTTTTTACCGCCTATTCCAAATCTACTGCAATCTTTCACGAAATGTTTTTAACATTCCAATATTGTTATCAGTAACTTAAACTTACAGGATTTTCCCATTTCGTTAAAGGCATTGTCTTTCTTTCATAAATTGCTTTCACATCCCATACTGGGCTTTCGTCAACTAACTGAAAGGCAGCAAAATCATCCTCTTCAGATGCTATCTTCGACGAACGTTGACTTTCGAATACTGCTAATGAGGATGAACCAACAGTAGCATCACACATATCCGCTGAAAACACTAAATTTTAATGTGAGTGAAAATTTTGAACTTGAAAGTTTTGATAATTTGTATTAGATGAGAATTCAGCTATTTATGGGAAGAATGGATATCTAATATAATACATCGTCTTTTATTGATTACGTATTTCTATATCAAACAGGATCAAGAATAAGTTCGCAAAGAAAATACATGAGCCATATTCAACAAGTCTAACATACTGAAAGCTTCAGCTAGTCGTTTTAATTATAAATGAAAATAAACAAATTACAACCATACTTTGAGTAGATTTCTGTTCGCTGCAGCATGCTCCATATGTTTTTTGCTCTTCAAATTTAGCCATGAACTGTGCCAGTTTATTGATTACTGGATGACAGAGAATTTGTTTATTCACTTCTTGCTTGATCTCTCTTAGAATCTATAATATACAGATCAAAAAGTGAAACGGGAAAGCTCTAATTTCAAAGCAATCTCCACGGAAGTATCAAGATTATCATACATTTCAGGCAAAAACGTAACTACATGTTGGAAAATATGGATTGATCAATACATCGTTCTATTCACTAGAAAAACTAGTCTTGCCTAAAATCGTACTTTATTTTAAACACCTGAAGAAATTTCACAATTCATGACTCCATGTTCCTTTAAACTGATGCCGTTCCCGTAATGTTCCAAGTTTGCAAAGGCATGCTTAATAAAGCACTATTATTTATAATTAATACAAAAAATTATTAAGCAAATTTACCTGATCCATTAAAACAGTTCCCATACCGTCTCTTGAATAAGCATTAAAAGAAGAACTCGCTTGTTCCTGTAAAAACCATCGCTCAGTCTTACGATATTAAACAATGAGAAATTAAATTGGATTAACATTCTCAGATAATCATATTCAAATAGGAACTTCAGTCTTTCGAGCAATTAATTTCATGAATACAGTCAGAGCAATAACATAATGCAAAAAAAAAAAACTAACAGCCGCAAACATTTCAATGTCTTGTTTTTTCGGTAGTCCAAAATTGTAAAAACCATCTACATGGACTACGAATAACTTAAGTGGTGTCTGCATTATATCATCGAAGGCAGCCTGAAGCCAATTAAAGAGAAAAAATTTACAATATTTAACACAAATTAGATGGTTAAAATGCCAAACCTGATAGTTAATTGCTTATTCTAGAAAATCCAAAGAAATCATAAAAGTAACATCATCACATATTAATCTGCTAACGGTAAGAAGTTACATAAATAGCATTTTCCTGTAGTTCTATCACTTATCCTATGCTCATAATATAACAAAGTCGGAAGCATAAATTGTTTTACAAAGTACCTCGAAAGCTTCTCTTGTTTCCAAAAGAACCATATCTCCCTCAGAATCACGATATTTCGGTGGACTATCCATTATAAAATTGTAGCTTATGAACTCCATAATCGCACTTACTACGCATTCTCGGCTGTGTCGCATGAAAGGTACCACAATTGGTTCGGGTGGTTGTGTTGCACTCTGTTCATTTCGGTATTCCTCTATAATCAAGTGCATATCTTCCGAGTCTATGAGTTCCTGAAAGTCAGTAAAAACTTTTTGAATAATCTAAAATGATGCGGAATTAAGGCAATATCGCGTCGGTGACATAAGTGACAGATTACTGGAATTATGCTATTGAAAACAAAATTAATAGGTTTGACTACTATAAAAATATATAAAAACGATAACAATTCGTGAAATAAAAATCTAAATATATAAATTATGAATGCATGAGTTTTTTGGATGGAAATTATAACAGCAGTTGTTACAATCTCCGCACGGATCTATTCGATTGTTCATCTATTGATAAACAAAGTAATATAAAGCAAAAAAAAGCATTTGTAATAACAGTAGTAATAAAGTCCCAATACGACCAATTTTACGTTAAGATTTAAATATCACAGAAGGAAAACCGCTAGAAGCAAAGCGACCGATCTCTGGATTCGTTTTTCACATAAAGCAATCGATAATACCATTAAAGGCAGCATATAAATCTCTCTCTCAAAAAAAAAAAAAAAAAAAAACATTTTCTGGTCCACGGATAAAACAGAATTATTTTATTGATAAATGATTAGTGAGTTTGCTTTCCGGTCAAATAATGAAATGGAAAGTATTCTGGATTACGCGCGCACAACTGTTTAATATAGCATCTATCCTATTCCAATATTATTATATATAATATGCTAATATTAAGATTACATGAATAGAAAGTTTCTATAATTATTAAAAAAGTAATGTTTTCATTTTTCATATTTCGTGACTTACTTCTTCCTACATAGCTAAATTTTCCTGGTAATAAACCTTTCTAATAACGTAGGAAATGATTCTAGCATTATCTTTCTGATAAATGTATTGAAAAATATGGCACACTCTAACCTGCAGATATTTTGCCCTTTTCTTTTCTTTTTTTTTTACACCGCCCTATACAAAAACCAAATAGATCATGAAGTTAATCCCATCCACAAAAAATAAATAGAAACCTGAAAGATAGTCTGTTTCTGAAAAGCAACAAAGATTGTATCAAACAGAAACATAAAACAATAAAAGCACATAACTTATTGTATCTTCCTACTATATTCATTTCGCAAATTCTGTATTAAAATTGAAGTTAATATAACAATTTACTGTTTAATAGATGGATAATCTATAAGCATCAACTGCTCCGAAATACTAGAGTAATAATGGAGTTAAACCTCCAATAGATACAAATGATAAGTATGCAGCATTTCAAATTTATTTTAATAACACGACAAAAAAATAAAGGATGAAAAAAAAAAATGAAGACAGAAAACATTTTTCTATCAATTTCCTGTCCAGCGAGCACTTGGTATCACCATGGAATCTCACAAGTAACTTTGCTGGTGTTCGAAAATTATTAATTGTAATTCTCAACAAAGAAAAGAAACAATTTAAAGATGATAAAAAACTATAACAACCGCACTCTATAAATTACAGTTACCAACGATCAGATAATTGGAAAAGTTTCCATTTAAGGTATTGAGGCTGATAAGAACAATAACACATTAAAAGACACTGAATAGCCTATTTACACGTCAAGCAAAGCAGTCAAAATTTTTTAAAAATAACGGGAACCATATAGTGATGGGTAATTCAAAATGTAATAAAAAAATTCGTACGAAGGGTTTCTTGCACTAATTAACAAGTCACACACATATCTGTGAATTTTCAACTTACTTTTCAGTCTAACAAATTAATAGATCTTTCAATCTTTTCAGCATTCCAATTATGTATTATCATTGTTCTACTCTAATAAAAGGAGACAATCGTAACAAGAATAAAGCTGTCAAAACTCGACCGGGTAAGAAAATATAAAAAATCATACAAGGCGTAAAACAAATGCAGTATATAATATGCTAATTTTAAATAAAAAGGAAAAAAAAAAAACACTCTGGTAATAAATTAATTAAACGTAAACAACCGAGAGGAGATGTCAACACATAGCCAGTCAATTGCTTCAAGAAGATTTTCGCCAGTAAATGCACTACATCCATATATATTCCAGTGATGTGATTTTAAATTGCGCAAACCCAATAACTATAACTTTAAATATGCTAAACTAACAAGATATATCTTCAAACAAAATAAAACCAGTGCTAAGCTACAGCTATAAAATTAACGAAACTGCTTCATCAAATTAATCAATCTTTAAACATATTATGAGAATAATGCTTTCCGCTGTAATTGTTTGATTAACGAAATCGTAAAATATTTTACTAATTTATTTGTTCTTATATATTCATAACAAAACTTTATCCTCAAAAACGGATAAATCAGTTTATAAGAATAAAATTATTTTTATCCTCTAACCTCTTCAATTTCTTCCGAACTTGTACTGGATGATAAATCCTGTTTGTTGGCCAGAACTAAGAGCGATGCTCCTGCCAATCTTTCTTCCACCTTAAAATTAAAATTTTTAAAAAAGAAAAATTCTTCATGAATGTATGCCTCTACCCACTTATGTGGTATTCATAACAAATGCAGATATAACTAAAACTAAACCAGTACACAAAAATAAACAAAATTTGGAGTAGGTTCAGTGTACGAAAAAATTCAAAACTATTATATCATTGCTACTGAAATCCTTACTGCTCTATTTAAAAATCGTTAAAATATACGTGAAAACCTTATAATATTTTATTTAAAAAATGATATGAATGATATAAAACCTTACCAGCAATGAACCAAGTTCACGCTTACAATCATCCATTCTATCAATATCGGCTGAATCAACAACCCATATAACACCATCTGTTTGTTCGAAATAATTTCGCCAATATGACCGTAAACTTTTTTGTCCACCTACGTCCCACATGTTCAACTTCATATCTTTGTATTTCAATGTTTTGATATTGAAACCTATATGAATAGATGTTAAGTAATATCGAAGTTCTCAAATCTTCTGCAACTTGCATGACCAAACAACGGAGATTAACACTAGAAGATCCATATCACTGGTCTTGTCTCTCAAATTTGCCTGAACAAAAGGAAGTTCGGTAATGCTTATGCAAAAGTAATGGTATAAATTTTATGTTTAAAAACGAAACAATGACCAATCAACCAGTGACTGATTCTGTATGAATAATTTAACAGTTTGCTCACTTTAATGCTTCTTTTACAGGGTTAATGTTACGATCACAACATAAATTAATTAAGTGATCTAACAGTAGTAAGTTACTGAAACTTCTGAAAGCAATGAATTGAGATTTTTGGTTTTTTGAAGAGTTGCAAAAAGCCTGGAAATAAAACTAGAGGTTATTACGTCTTTCAAAACAATTAATTCAACAAAAGTTGATCATAAAAACTATACGGTATATTTAGAATATACTAAGCATACCGAAAGTTGGTGCAATTTCGTTAACCTCTTCACCATTCAGTTTTTTCAGTACAGTTGTTTTTCCACTGTTATCTAGACCAAGGAGCAATATTCGCAGTTCCTTCTCCTTCAAACGCTGTTTCTTCAAAATTGTAAGCAAACCCATTTCAAGCAATCAGATTTCACTATCGTATTGATCTCCTAAAAAATATAATTTACAAACTTATTTCTATTATTTTAGTAATTTCCAGTGTTACTGAAAATCATTGGAATAATCGCAGAAAAAACACATCCAGCGGGCAAACTAAATCATCCATGTTCTTTTCCTTCTGCATCTATTCCTTTTTGTTTTCCAATTTCAAGTTATAGAATCTGCAAAGAACAATAAACTTTTGACTTAAAAAAAAAGGTTTTGTTTTCTTCCATATAATAATTATAATTCCTCGAGTAAATGTTTGTACTGGTAGAAACTTTCACCCAATCATATAAGAAAACGAAGGTCATTGTATTCTTTATTCAAATTATCACCACAATTAATATAACAAAATAATAATCATAGAATTCCAAATTTCAGTCAACTTCAAACAGCACAACCGTCGAAGAGTCTTGCTAATTGTTTGGTCTAAAATGAAAAATAATTATTCAGTGAATGTGATTTTACCGGAAATTTGAAAATCACTTTCACTTTCGTAACAGTGAGGCTGACAAAATCATTACCGTAGTACAAAAAGTCCTTCACGGCGGCAATATGAGGCAAAAAGAAAAATGTTTTTCGATGGTTTAACATAAAATTAATTCACAGCTTAACATTTCAAATTGCATCATCCTTTATCAGTAGTAGTCGGTAACATCAGCTGGCAACTGAACTGATATGACAGATGAAATGACAAATTTATTTAATGCTATACGAATAATACAATCAAACAAACCTTGTCCACTCAACTTTCAGCACGAGGTGATCCAACTTATACCCATTCAATTTCTGTATTGCAGCTTCTGTTTGACTGCGATGTTCGAATGTGACAAAAGCGAAACCTTTCGGTTTATTTGTATGTTTATCCTTCGCAATAAAGACTCGATTTACGGTACCCACAGTACCGAATAAAGCACGGAGTTCCTAGAATTATTGTTTAATCATTTTTTAAAATTCATTATCTTTGTTCAACTCCCGACTTGCATTTCAAAATTAAAAGCAATAATCTCAAACCTTCAGGTTACATGTAACATTTGAAAAATTTTCCAGATCAGTAGTAGTAGCATCTTACAACTAAAGATGGACACTAAGATAAAGTTCCATAAAGAAAATTAATGTGACTCAACTTTCCAAAAATGAACTAACCATTTCATCACACTCTTCCGGTAGATTAGTAACTCTGCATGTATTTTCCTCAGACCTTCTTTCTGCACCTCCTGTAATCGCTGGACGATCTCCACGCATCCCGGGTGCTACATATTTACCTGATCCCGGCACTGCTGGACCAAGTTTTGTATCTTTCTCTTTACTTTCCAAATCTTCCTCATCATCTTTCGCATACATTGATTTGTATGGACAACTTACAGACCAATGCTCGTCTGACTAAAATCGATTTCAAAATATTAGCTTGTAAGCATCCTAAAGTGTGCAATTAATTCATTTAAATTAAGTGTTTTAATTTTAAAAAGTCAATTTTTCCTTGAAAATCAAAAAAGAAAGTGGAATGGCTTTAATCCTTCGATATATGGTAACAATTAAATTTTACAACTTATTCATCAAATTTAAGGAACTAACTTTGCAGTAACGACAATGAGTGAATGATCCTCCCGTTGTTGTTGCAACTTTAGTTCCTTCATCACCGATATCGAGTTGTTGCTAAAATACAGTTACTGAATTTGCAACTATTTAAAATCTACAAAATAAAGAAAGAAACATATTAGAGTACACTTACTTCACCGGCACGATTTCTAATGAACTGCATAAGAACTTCTTCAGCCACATAAGTTGTGGACACATGCGGTCCAGGACCATCATTCTTACACTGCCCAAATTTCTTCCATTTCTTTCGTTCTGCTATCGGTCTTGACACCTTTTTCGTCACAACTTTGAAAGTTGTCACAACCTGTCATATGTACATATAGTGGAAAACCAAAAATCTTCCTTACCTTACTTTTAACTTAGCCATTCTAGCATTTTCTCTCGATGATAATTCTTTTATTTATTATCAGCCCATTTACTATCACCTTTAAAGAAAACAGATCACTGACATTAAAACCATAATTTCATCAACTTTGCTAACCTTATATTTGCCCGTATCATCAGAAATAATATCGGTAACAATTTTAATACCATCTTTTGTTGATTCATGAGCCCCACCCAGAGCTGAAACAGTTAATCAAAATACGCAACAGCAAAAAAAGTTCAAATATGGATAACAAGGAAAATAAGCCTGAAATATTTCCTCCAGTCAAGTCTCATGATTATACAATTCAGGAACTATTCAAAAATTCCGCTATTTGTTCGATACAATTAAATGCTAAGAAAATATTTTAATTTCATGGCTTTACAGAGTCGACTAATTACTGGATTTGCAGAAGTTTCTAGAATTGCGTGTGTTGCATTCTACATTCTGATTTAATAGTAGCTACATGACAAAAAGCGATCAAATAAGAAAGTTGTAAAAGGATAAGGACTTACTCTCTTGCTCGACTGCTTCAGCCCAACTACCAATAGCAGAAATAGAACTTCTGCAATAAGAGACACCAAGTATACTAATAACAATACATGAAAAAAAATTAAAACTGCGTAACCTCAAAGCATAAGGAATTTCGTATTCGTAATTAACCCCGAAAATTCCCACCTGCTGTTTCGTCTCCGTATAAAGTTAATCAGCTGTATCACTATACTGTGAACTACATTGTATATCACTACACTTAAGCTCGTCAAATCACAAATATTACACGCAGTGTTCAATTAGTGGTAAGAAAGATTATACAACTTACAGATTAGGAAGTGGTGGTGCAGTACTTGCTGTTGTTACAGCCATCTCTTTTAATAATTAACTGAAATAGATAACAACGTATGGATATGTTTAAAATTTTGCAAACCTTAACGTAATCTATGTGATAATAAAACTTATACACATCAAAGTTCAGCAATTATATCTACAGCCTAACAATCCACTTAACCAACAATGTATAATCTTGAATAAGAGGAGAATATTTCACGTCTGCTATCATTTTCTCGTCAATTTTATGTGGTATGAATACACGAACAATTCATTAATTATAGAGTAATCAAAATGAATGGTCATCACGTGAGTGCTATAAATGACAAATGATAATATGGCATCACATTTGAGTCATAAATTATAAGGAATCGATAATAGTCAATCATATGTACTTCATTTCTCTATACAACTATTGTTCATCAATTACACTTCATATATTTCATCTTACCATGCAACTACCACTCAATCATCTGCAACATATCAATCTCCATAAAAGTGGAACCACCCCGCATCTTACCCTAACTCACGACAAAAGCGCCTAACTAAACAATTGAAATGCAACATCGGCATAAAACCACTCCCGTCAAAGTAACATAAATTAACCGTGGTAATTATGCAACAAATCATCCCGGTGATTTGTTTCATAAGTGATAAAAATGGTGGTAGTAATTTGATCGCAAACATAAACAAGACAAGAAGTATTGAAATTTAAGGAATTAAAATTTGTCACTCTTTGTTGCAACTTAACAAATCAAAAACCTATCAGAAAATTGAATGAAGGGAAAAATTCCAACGACAAAACATATCTGTCTATAAATAATGATAAGATAATTTTAATCTTACTAATTATTTTAAATGAATTTAGCAGGAAAAAAGAAGATAGCCATGAAATTTATAATCTTAGCAAGTATAATTTTATGAAATCTTTGTCGATACTTCAAAACGATTGATGAATGTTAATATAATGAAAGGTTTTTCGAAAGAACACATTTCGCGAATATTGCTGGCATTATTATTATTGTTATTATTATTATTACTATTATTATTACCATCATTATTATTAATATTATTATTATTTTTACTATTATTATTATTTTTATTATTATTGCCATTATTATTACCATTATTATTAATTATTAATTGTTATTATTAATTATTATTATCAAGATTTCAGTTATTATTATTGTTAATTATTATTGTTATTATTATTACTATTAATTACTATTATTATTAATTATTATTATCATTACACTAAAATGACTAATTTCAAAATATACTATCACATTTCACTGAATTTTTTTCCTCGATAATATTACTTTTTAGATGTTTTACATCTATTTATGCGAATATTTCAATTAAATTAAATAATTATATGATAAATATGAGTGAAATAAAGAAATATTGAAATTTTTTTTCTTTTTTTTTTTGGAAATAGATGAAACATTCATTTATGACAGAGAGTAAAATAACAAAACAGCAAATACATTTGCTGAGTTAAAATAAGAAATAACTTTCAACAAATAAAATATTAGTTTTGTGTGGTGGAAAAAAAAAAGAAAAGAAAAAAATGCCAAAACAACATTGCTTTGACTGTATGTTTGAGATTTGACCTTGAGGTCATTCTCATTTCAATATGTTGCAACAGACAAGAAGAAATAATATATATGTATAAAGTAATCCTCTGCACAATTCTCTCTCTCTCCCTTCCTCTCCCTCTCTCTCTCTCTCTCTCAGGTGACAGTATATTTCGTTATTATTATATGGTAGATCTATTTGCAATTGAATGATACTTTTATTGGTCATTCATTTTTATGATCACTCTTATATAAAGCACTCATTTCTCTTTGAAGTAAACGAATTGCACTGCATAAATCGATTGGTTTACAATCTGAGTTACATGACCTTAAGGGTCATTTACATTTGGATATATTCAATTGTAAATAGCAATAAATGACATGTACTTTACTTTACTTAACTTGAATGATATAGAATTGAATTATATTATGATAACACAAAAATTCAATATTAAATGAAAGAGTAAAAATTCAATATCTAAAAATTAATATCAAATGAAAGAATAGTATTCAATATCCTAAAATTTTCATAATTTTATAAAATGATAAGTAATGCCAAAGATCAAAAGGCATTGATATATCAAAAGAAATATAGAATGAATATAGAATTTCAGATGATATCATCTATAATTGGGGAAAAGTTTTTTTTTTTTACTGATTCAAAAAAAAAATAGTGAAATTTGTTGATATTACCTTATTTTAAACTAAATATGTAATACTAATATAGTTTATATTAAATATGCAATATCAGTATAGTTTAGACTGAATATTCGATTCCGTCTATTATTTAAATTGCTCTACTGCATCTAACTCTGCTCATTATGATGATATAAGCTATAGATTACTTAAAATTAATGCTAATATCCTTAAAGAAATAAATATATTCGTTAATGAGTGCGGAAAATTTTGAAAAAGAGATTTAAAAAGAAAAAAAAGAGAAAAATCTTAATCAGCGCTTATGTATCATCTCTGGGTCACTTGAAATGGACAATAGAGAAGCTTTTCGTAAAAAGATTGAACTATAAAAGTAGAAATATGAAAAATTAGGGAAAGAAATGAAAAATGAAATACAAAAAATGTTTTGCTTTAATATAGTACAAGAGGTATTAGTGGAATTTGGGAAGTTCTTTTTTTTTTATTTTAAATTTTTATTAAATGAATTTGAAATAAAGTTGGATTCAAAAATCTATGAGATCATCAATGGAAATGAAAAAAGGAAGGAAAGTTTGCTTACTATGCATAATTAAATTTTAGCAAAATAAGCTTAATGAGGCAGAATATGCATAATAGTAAATTAATGAGAAAAATAAAATTACAGAACTAAAAAAATTTCATTCGATATTTGGAAGAAAAAAAAACGAATGAAGTACACTTCAAAAATAATTTATGAAAATACGAAATGTTTGCTTTATGTAACTAAAAAATTTCACATTATGGTCACACTTATATAGAACATTGCTAATGAATAAATTATTAATATTAATAGTTAGCTAAATTTACCTAAATTAAATTATTGTACAGGTAAGCTTGACACCACAATTAATCAATGAAGAAAATAAATGACCTTTTACCTGGTTGAGTGTAATTGAACTATACATGACCTTGGGGTTATTGAAACAGAGCATAATCAATGGATAGACATTATTAAATGACATTTAATTAATTTGTTGGTTGTGCAATTGAGTTAACATGACCTCAATTACTCAGGTACAACCAGTGGATGAATATCAACAAAGGTCAACAAAAAAAAAAAGAATAAAGTCAACAAAAAATCAGCAAAAATATTATTTAATACACTGTAAGAAAATAAATTTTAATGAAATAAATAAATCTTATTAAAAAAAATTAATATTTATTCTTTCTAATAAAAAAAAAAATTTTATCAAATTTTATCTGGAAGTATAAACCATTCATAATAATATTATTGGTTTTTCGGCATAATTTATTGTTGTTGAAACAAAAAGCATTCTATAAGAATGTTATGATTTAAAAGTGAATTACTCGATCTATGATCATTGACATATATATGATTTAGCTAATGAGTGGACTCAACAGTGAGTGAAATGGACATATGCCTTTGGTCACTTTATCTATAAATTGAATTCAATCTTATTGCATGAAATTAATATTGGTCAATCATCGATGTCCACTTCGTTTCTTAGTAATACAAGTAATTGCATTATTAGTAAACTGATATTTGCAAATTATTTCTTTTTCAATAACACTGATTGCTTCATTAAATTGTAATTTGAAATTTGAAGATTGTGATAACAATTCAACTAATAAACATACAAATGTGATTTTAAAAAGAATTTCTCGAGAAATAGCTAATCGGAAAACTAAATGATAAACTATGGCTCTTATCATCAGATGTTGAATTATCCAATTTCTCATTAGTTTCTATTCATTAAGAGAATTTATTTTATGACAATATCAAATAGTGATATAATCTTTTTTGAAATTTAAAAAATTGATTATAAATTTAGAAAACTGATCGTACCTTTGATCTTTCTTTATCTTTGAGCTCTATTCGAATTTTTATTCATTCATCTATGTGAAATGAATATAGTTGGATGGTTATAGTAGTAGAAAGGACACAAATATGCATAAATATAGGTAATTACTTTTCTTATTATTACAAAATAAATGAGTTAAATTTTTGGGAACGAATTTTATTGATTGATTGAATAATTAATGATTAGGTTTTAAAGCTTTCAAAACATTTGATAGATTAAGAAAATGATAAATTCACATTGATAGTGAAATGATTGATGAATATCTCTTATCAAGCAAACAATCATTCATGCTTCTCTTTTATCACACAATTCTATCTCTTTTAATATATTATAATTTGTCGTTTAAAATTTCGAAAAGAGGGACTGAATAATTTCATTTAATATATATGTAATATCTGATAATTTCTTCTATATTATTAAAGTTAGGAAGGAATTACATCGTTTTTTTTCTCTACTAATATCTTACCCAAAATCACTTTTCTTACCCAAAATGCAACATGAACATTTCAAATTACTTTTCTTACCCAAAATACAACATAGACATTTCATCAGTGTACATTATAATAAATTACTTTTCTTACCCAAAATACAACATGGGCATTTCATCAGTCTATATTATAATAAATTACTTTTCTTACCCAAAATACAACATGGGCATTTCATCAGTCTATATTATAATAAATTACTTTTCTTACCCAAAATACAACATGGGCATTTCATCAGTCTATATTATAATAAATTACTTTTCCTACCCAAAATACAACATGGGCATTTCATCAGTCTATATTATAATAAATTACTTTTCTTACCCAAAATACAACATAGACATTTCATCAGTGTACATTATATAAAATTACTTTTCTTACCCAAAACAATAAATTACTTTTCCTACCCAAAATACAACATAGACATTTCATCAGTGTACATTATATAAAATTACTTTTCTTACCCAAAACAATAAATTACTTTTCCTACCCAAAATACAACATGGGCATTTCAAATTACTTTTCTTATCAAAAATACAATATGGGCATTTTATTGTAATGATGGAGATGTTAAGAAATTAGCAGTGTATGAATAAAAATTAAATTTTTTGAAAATTTGAAATAAATTTAAAAGAGGAATGCTGTAATTTTGTTAATGAAGCACAATTCAAACGCATCCATAATCCATCTTATTTGTGAATAAATTATGTCAGATAATTAATCATTTCTGATAAATCATTTCTGATGTAAAACAAACAGTGCATAAATAGTTTGTAAACAATAAAGCATCAAAAATATTCAATCAAAAACAATACAATTAATTTTAGCAATTACTCAAATAATTCTTATTAAAAAGATTTTTAATTAATACAAATTTTAATAAATTAATATAATCATTGTAATAAGTAATTACAAATAATTAATTAATTATTTTCATCCTTAATGGTAACAATTTAGGAAATAAATTGGAAATTTAAAAAATAAATTAGAAATTTGCATTACATAATGTAATAAATTAAGGATGGTAGTATTAATTATGAAATTATGTCATCCAAAGAAGAAAAAATTTAAGAAACACTATGAATTAATTAAATATGCAATTTAAAAAAAAATGCTACAGAAATAAATCAGAAATTTACATTACATTTTGTAATCAATCATTTTTAATTTTATATTAAACATTATTTTATGATTAATATATACCTATCGATCATAATATTTTCACTTTGATCATTTACGTAGGATACGTATCAATCATTCAAATAAATTATTTATTCATTTCTTTTTTTTTTTTCTGATGCAAATAATTTATGAAATTTTAAACAAACATTATGAATTAATTAAATATGCAATTTAAAAAAAATGCTATAAAAATAAATTAGAATGAACTATGTTAAAATTATAGTACAATTTCTCTTTTTCTTTATGATAAGGAATGATAGAAAGATGAAAATGATCAATAATCACTGATTACTGATATAAATGATAGCAATTACAGAAAAAAAAAAGCATTGTGTAGCATTTTTTTTTTTTTTTTGAATACAAATTCTTCCGTTATTTCGTTAAATGTGTAAAGTTACAAAAAGTTACAAATATGTTAAACTGCTTTTTAAACCATTTAAAATTTTTTAGCTATTCCATCGTTTATTTCAAATGTTTAAATTAGCAATAATCAATGAATGGCTAAACTTTTATTAGTTTTTTTATTATTATAATAATTTATTTTGTCTTAATTTTTTACCTAATCCTTTTCGACATTTTATTTTTTTAATTAATCAGATATTTAAATAAATGTGCAATTATTTAGTTTAAAAGGTGTATAATTATTTAGAGATTATTTTTAAAGTGATTTAATCCTTTTTTTTTTCTTGAAGAAATAAGTAAACGTATGGGAGTAATGGTAAAGTAATAAACTGAAATAAATTATATTCAAAAATATTTTCCATTTTTTCCAATTTCAATTTGATATTATAATTCAAAAGAACTAAACGAGTTTTTCGTTTAATTTTTTTTTTTTAAATTTTTCATTTATTATAGAAATTATCAGATGGAATATAATTAACATAATAATTGGAAATAATTAGTGCTGCATATTGTTGTTATTGTGGCAATTGTTTAAAATGCCATTTAGAATTTTGAGAATAAGAAGAAATTTGGTAAGTTAAACTTTTTTTCCATCTTTTTAGTTATTTATTTATTTATTTTTTTTAAAGCATAAATTATTTAGCCCTAACTTATTTTATGTGATATGAAGAAATTTGAGAAACAAAAGATTTTGTTTTCTGAAGAAAAAAAAAGAAAAAAAATTTCTAAAATTAAATTCAAACATTGTTTTCGTCATTTCCAATTCATTTTACTTTTTTTTTACTTACATTTTATCGTTTTCTTTTTTTAAAAAAAAATTTTTTTTTTCTTTCTTCTCTCTCTCTCTCTTCCTTTCTGTATTGTATAATTGAAAAATATCAGCTGTTCAAATGTACCTCAAATCAAATATATTTGAAATAATAGTTCTTTGACACTTGTTTTTTTCAAACAAATGTGACAGTTAGAAATAATAATAATAATAATTAAAATATTACTAACTAATTGCTTGATGCTAAAAATAGATACATATTTTAGTAAAATTACTAAAATTTGAGAAAGAACAAATACAATAAATTTAGTAATTTTTTATTTAACATTAACAAATTTATCTTCAAAAAAAAAAAAAGGAAAAGGAAAAGTTTATGACAGAAAAAAACGGAAGATGTAAACCGGAATGATTACTTTGTTTAGTCTGTTTTTTCTTCAGGAATTAATATCTCTACTGAATAGAAAAATTAATCAAACAAATATGCCATTTGTTATTTAACATTATTTCTTGCAAACATATCATAAATAGATTCTATTTGATTTTATAAAGAAATTGAAATTTTGAGATTTAATTATTATTTACTTTTTTATTTTTGGAGAATAGACTGAGCTAGATTTTATGAACTAATTAATTTTATTAATTAAATGTATTACAAATGTTGGCAAATTTACAATTTACGCTGTACTAAAAGATTGATAGTGACAGATTAGGGAATTTTTCTCTTATTTTTTAATTTTTAAATGCACAAATGAAATATGAATTAAGGAAACAACAAAAGCTATCGGACAATCTCGAAAAATTGATTCGAAAATTCGATGTGACACTATGAAATATAATGAAAATGAACTCTCTGATACAATACAACACGATGAATGTACTTCAAAAGTAAGAAATTAAACAATTTTAATTAATTAACACTTCCTATAATCATGCATGATTAATAAACAAAAAAAAAAAAAAAAAAGGAAACTGGTTATTTGTTAAATATGATAATAAAATCGTTATTTTTTAAATAACCTTAAAAAATATTTAAAAATAGTTTTTCAATAGTTTAAAGCATTAGCATTAAAAATAAACAAATTTTTCATTCTCAATTATGCTTTTTTTTCTTTTGCTTTTTAAAATAGTATTATTGTCATCTTGTGGTCATTCACGTAGTCATCCCTATGGTCATTCACGTAGCCATTCCCTATGGTCATTCACGTAATCACCCCTATGACCATTCACGTAGCCATCCTTATGATCATTCCATACGGTCATTAATTTTGGCATTCTATTTATCATTTACAATCAAAATAGAAATCGCTCTATTTTTAAATTTCAACTGCAATATTATTTAAATTTCAATTTCAATTACAATATTATAAATGCTAAATCAATAGACAATTCTTTTTTTTTTCTAAATTTTATTTCTCAATTTATAATGTAAACAGCCTGAAAAAAAAAAAGTATGGTATCAAATGTGAATTATTCCTCAGAATGCACGTAACACGTGACGAACGAGAGGGAGAGAAGAACGGGGAAATATTAAGCATATAAATCGATTAGTTTTAGATTGAAATATTTCTTGTGTATCATTTGATGCTGCTGTACTACTTGTTTTGCTTCCTTTCTACACATACATCGAAAGCCAACTCATCTGCATCTCTTTTCTTCGTTTTTGTTTTGTTTTCTTTTTCGTCAAATTTTTAAATTAAAATTTTTGTTTTTCTGGTTGCAGTTAAACAGTGTATGGTTTAAATTTCCGGTTTTCATTTTCAATTAGAATGAATTTTGCTCCTAATAATTTCTTGCTTCTCTGCAAAAAAGAAAAAAAAAAGAAGAGATCGATAACATAACTAATTATTGATTGATTGTTTTTTTTATTTCTTTTTTTAGTGTTACTAAAATTTTTATTAATTAATATATATATATGTTGAGAATTTATTTTACATTAATTTAATTTTTTTTTTAAATTAAATATTTAAAAGTCGAAAATTTTTAAAATTAATTGATAAATTGCTTTTGAACGCTGCAAATATCTTTGTTCAATTCATTATCAAATTCTTTCATCCACTTCAGACGAATTATTTTAGCTTTCTTGTATATTTAAACATTATGTGTTTAACTGAAACTGTTAATTTACTGAAGAGTGATACCGACGAAAATCGGAAACCGGAAACGCGTATTATCACTCTTAATTATGGTGAAGATCTCGATCAATCAGTATTTCGTTTCCAGAAAGGTTTAATATTTTATGTTTATGTTTTTTTTTCTTTTTCAGCATGTTTATGTTCTGAAAAAAAGAAACTGAAATAAACTGAAAAAAAATTATGAATTTTATATTATTTTTAAATCATTTTTTTATTATTATTTTAAACAAAAAAATTTAGAAAAGGAATGAAATTTGAAAAAAAAAATATTGGAAATTTCAATTTATGCAAGCATAAAAATCGATTTGCTATGAAATGTCTAATTTGTAAATGAAATAGAAGGAATTGTTTTAATAGCAATTGATTTTTTAGTTTCAAATTGTGTTTTCATAATTTCATATATTTTGATTTCACATATTTCTTTTTTTGTGTAATGTGTAATTTCAATAATAATTAAGTATATAATTTTAAAATAATTATAGGCTGGTATGTACGTTTTGTTCGTGGTTCAAGTCTTTTGGGACGTGATGTCAATGTATTTACGTCAATTTCGGGTAAAATATCCTGGAAAGAAGGAGCTGATGAATTTGCAACATTTGCTGAAATTAAATGTGAACAATCTGGTGCTTTCTCATATCATTTTATTGTTGATAATGAAAGGTAATAATATTATTCAAATTTAAATTTTATCCTCAAAATCAAACTTTTTGTAATTAATTAATTGAAGTACAAAAAAGAGAAATTTATTTAGAAATTTATGGCTAAAAGAAAGAAAACTTTTTAGTAAAATAGCTGGTAGTGGATACATTTTGGTAATGCCAATTTTATTCCTCAATAAACAACCATTACTTTTGAATGCGGTGACATGTGTCACACATATTTCAAAACTTCTTGGTACATTTGATTTGTGGAAAAAACGATTACAAATAGCTGCAAAAGCAGAATATAATATGATTCATTTCACTCCTGTTCAACAACTTGGAATTTCAAATAGCAGGTATTTCATTTTAAAAATAGCAAATTTGCATGCTATAATTTTAAAGTATTACTAGTTTTTTATTTTATTTATTTATATTTTTTATACTTTATTTTATAATTTTAATTTTCCTTTTTTTTTGTTTTTCTTTTTTAATTTTATAATTTTAATTCTTTTTCTTTTTTTTTGTATTTTAATACATTTTTAATTTTTCATTCGATTTAGATTTAAATTTTTTGATAAATTGAAGTTTAAAATTAAATCGAAACTTTTAAAATTATAAAATTAATCATAGGCAAATTTTAAAGAATTCCACTTGTATGAAATATAAATCGTAGCTTTCTTTTTTTTCTTAATTCTTATTCTACAATTTCGTATAGTTTTTAAAAAGTTTTATATATGAAATTGTTTATTTAGTTATTGCATTGCCGATCCAATGCAACTGAATCCGAACTTCAATACAGCCGTAAGTTTGCTTAGAAAGAATTAAAGTATTTAAATTTAATCAATAATTAAATTTATTTTACGCTGTTCTAAAAGAATTTATCAATGTATATGAATGAATTTCATATAGAAAGAACTATTATCACACTTAATGCTTTTCTATAATGATATTTCAATTAATTTCATTATTTAAGCTTAAAATTTATTTTTTTAATTAATAAGCTTAAATTTCAAATAATTTATTTGAACAGGGGAAACAGTACACATATGATGATTTGGCAATATTAATAGAAAATCTCGAAAAAGATTATCATTTATTATCTATACAAGATGTTGTATGGAATCATGCAGCTCGTAATGCTTTATGGCTTTTAGTAAGTTACATTGTTTATTATTATCATTTTAATACTAAATTAAAATTTATTTTAATACTAAATTAAAATTTATTTTAATACTAAATTAAAATTTATTTTGCTACTAAATTAAAATTCATTTTGCTATTACTGTTAACAATATAAATACTACTTCATTAATTTAATTTATATTATTTATAAACTTTATGCATTAGCAATTGTTTATTAATTATTCCAAGGTAAGTATTATTTAATTGATTAATTTCATTTGTATTATGTAAAGAAATGGAATATATCTATTGATTAAAATTTGTAATTTTTTTTTTTTAGGAACATCCACAATGCGCTTATAATTTAAAAAATAGTCCACATTTGCGACCAGCTTATATTCTTGATCGTCTCTTATATCATTTTGGTATCGATGTTATGAATGGAAAATATAAAAATCGAAATCTTAGCAAGGAAATTAATAGTGTTGAACATTTAAGAGTATGTTAGTATTACTGAATTACTTTAATAATTTGTAGAAATTTCAGTAAGTTAAATTAATAATATTCGATAAATTCCGATTCTAGAATGTAAATTTTCTTGTTTTGTTCCTTTTCATGCTTTTTTTTTTTTTTTTTTTAAGACTATCATTGACATTTTGCGCAATGAAATTTTACCACAATTGAAAGTTCACGAATTCTTTCAAGTTGACATTGAGAAAATGGTGGCAGAATTTGAGAAATATGTAAAAGGTATTTAAAAATATTGAAAAATATTATTAATTGTTGAAATTAATCGATAGATTAAAGATAATGCTTAATCATTTTCTAGAAAACCAATTCATGAATTTATGCATTATTGGAAGACACATTTATATTACTTACAATAATTTATTTTTTAAGCAAAAATTTTCTTCCAAAATTTATTTCTTAAATTTTCAATAGATGAATTTTATTTTTTAATCACAATAATATTTAGAAGGAGTATCACCTGAAGTACGAGATGAAATGTTAGAATCAAAGCCAGGATTGAACTGGGATCGATTTGGCTTCATTGTTGACATGAATCATGCAAATATGATTTTTAATAGAGAAAGGTATCGAATTTTAATTTTAATCATAAAGCTCTTTTAACATTTTCAAAATTTTCGGCTCTTTCAATACTTTAAACAATAGCCTAGCAATTAGTGTTAAAATGAATTTAAAATTTGGTTATGAAGTTCGAAAATTTATGTTAAATGAAAATTTTCAAATTTCAATTTTTGCATTTGAAGAAATGATGCTTGTGATGAGAAAGACAGACAATGGAAATGTTTGGAAGCATTTCGAGCACATCTTCAATTCCTGAATGAAAGAGCATTGAAAACAGGTGCAGAAATTTATAAAAATATATTGGAAGCTTGTGCTGGTCATATTTCTTATGAACGAATTGATCATTCCGGACCGAAACGACCTGAATTAACCGAGATTTTCGGACTTGTCACGCAGTAAGTATATATTATCCAGTAAGTATGTACATAAGTATATATCATCCAGTAAGTAAGTACCATCAATTATTCAATCAAAATTTTTATAAATTTCAAAATTTTTCGTTCTTTCATCATTCTTTTATCAAATATAAGATTAACTTGTTAATCATTGAAAAAAAGAATCTATTTATCAATTAGAATTAGATGGATTTTTTTTTGGTAGACTGGCACTGTCAACATGTCACATGTCATCTAAATAATCATATTATCACATATAAAATAACCAATGATTTTAATAAATTGATTGTTCGTGTTGTAAATTGTAACAAAATAAAATAACTTTTAAAAATGTTAAAAGTAATAAATAAAAATATGGTACTTCTAATTGGTTATTCCATTTTTGCATTTATACATTGTTTGATTTAAAACTTTATTATCGTAATTTTTTTTTTTTGAATCATTAATGGATGATTAAATTACAATAAGTAAATACTTAAGAAATTAATTGATATTATATCAACTATCTTTCTAACTTATTGGAATATTTTTGTTTTCTTTTTAGATATTTTGTACAACCATTTCCATCACTGTCTTCATGGAAAGATGAGGAGAAATTTGCTTATAGTAATGAAACAGCTGAGAAAATAATGGCATGTAATGGATGGGTTATGAATGATAATCCATTATCAAATTTCGCACATTATCCATCGCAGGTATAATGAATAAAAATATTTAATTCATTTTCTATCGCAGATTTAAGGAATAAAAATATTTAATTCATTATCTGTCGCAGGTTTAAAGAATAAAAATATTTAATTCATTATCTGTCGCAGGTATAACGAATAAAAATATTTAATTCATTATCTATCGTAGGTTTAAGGAATAAAATATTTAATTCATTATCTGTCGCAGGTATAACGAATAAAAATATTTAAATCATTATCTGTCGCAGGTTTAAAGAATAAAAATATTTAATTCATTATCTGTCGCAGGTTTAAAGAATAAAAATATTTAATTCATTTTCTATCGCAGATTTAAGGAATAAAAATATTTAATTCATTATCTGTCGCAGGTTTAACGAATAAAAATATTTAATTCATTATCTGTCGCAGATTTAAAGAATGAAATATTTAATTCATTATCTATCGTAGGTTTAAGGAATAAAATATTTAATTCATTATCTATCGCAAATATAACGAGTAAAAATATTTAGTATAAGGAATAAAATATTTAATTCAAATTGATTTTGTAAAGTTTGCATATTTAGCCTAACATTTTATGGAATTTTTGGTAGTTTACATCATTTATCTTGTTGAAAAGTATCTAAGTCATCTCTTTGATAATAATCATACTTTTTTGAGAGTATATGATAACAATTTTTTCGTGATATGCTTAACTAATTCATTGTATGGCATTAAATAGTAACAATCTTAATAGTACTAATTGTGATAATTACATTAGATAATGATAATCATGACACAAAATTGAAATCATCTTATTGATATTAAAATTTATATTTAAAATATTCCATTTGATAGTCTATTTTAATTTACTGAATATTACAAGTTAATAAAATCATTTGAAATTAGTAATTTTTAATTTCATGTAGAAGAATATTATTTTGTCATTTTCATTTTTATTATTTATTAATTTTAAAATATAATAATTTTTTATTTTAGGTTTACCTAATGAGACATTTGGTATGTTGGGGTGATTGTATTAAGTTGAATTATGGTGAAAAGCCGGAAGATTGCCCGTATTTATGGGATCTGATGAAGAAATACACGTAAATTTTCTATTTAAAATATTTTTGCTCGAATTTCCTTTTATTTTATTTTACTATTTTACTTTTACTTTTACTATTCAGACAACAAACCATAAAGGAATCTTTCATTTTTTATTGTTTGTTTGTTTTTTTTTTTCGCTAATGAAAATCACTATTATATGTTATCCTAAAATTTCATATCATTATCATATATGAGTGTCTAATATATTTTTCATAATCAAAAATTGAAATATGAAAAAAACAAATTTTAGTCTTATTAATTTTTAAAATTAGTTTTTTATTTTTGAAAAATTCCAGAAACAAAATTGAAATTTAAATTTTAGGGAAAAAAATTAGGATTAATAGGAGATAAAATATGACAATTTTTTTTTTGAAAATAGGAACAATGTTTACGCGTTTAGTTGGTTACAGTAGGTAATTACAAGTAATGAATTATTTTATTTATATTTTTTTTTCTCATTTTAGTCAACGCTGCGCAAAAATATTTCATGGTTTACGTATTGATAATTGTCATAGTACACCAATACATGTTGCTGAGGTATATTATTTTACATTTTTTTCAATTATAAAATTTTATTTATAAAATTATTATTAATTTAAAATTTAATATATTATAACAAATTTTTTTAGTATTTATTAAAAGCTGCCCGTGAAATACGACCAGATATCTATGTTATAGCAGAACTTTTCACACAAAGTGAAAGTTTGGATAATATTTTTGTAAATCGACTTGGAATAACTTCTTTAGTACGAGGTAATTATTGATAATTTAGCCATTTTTTGTTAAATTATTTTTAAAATTTTATGCTTAATTAATTATTCTTTTTAGAAGCTCAAAATGCTCCAATAAGTTTTGAACAAGGTCGTTTAATTTATCGATTTGGCGGTGATGTATTAGGTGGATTTATTCAAAAACCAATTCAAGATGCAACATCCTGCATAGCACCAGCTTTATTCTTTGATCAAACACATGATAATCCTTCAGCTATTGAAGTATTCTCTTTCTTTTTTATTACTAATGCTAATTAATTGCTTAATTAATTAATTAACTAATTAGTTTAGATGATATTAATCAGTGACCTCTTATTGATATTAAGGAATAATTTGTATTATTACAATGTTAGAAGTAAATTAATTTATAATTATATTACAAATGCAATGGTTAATTTTGATGTTTTATCTGATTATATGTACTCAATTCTCTTAAATAAAATGGATGATTTGATATTTTTCATGTTTATTTATTTAGCTAAAATATGATAATTAATTTAAGAATTATTTTTGAAGAATATCACAATTAATCAATGATTATTTTGTTTATATTTTATGTAAATAACTTTCAGAAACGTTCTGTTTATGATTGTATACCAACATCAGCAATGCTAGCAATGGCAAATTGTGGTATTGGTAGTGTTCGAGGATATGATGAACTTGTCCCTTATAAGGTAAATAAATGAAATGATATCATTGATAATTGATGAAATTATGATATTTTGAATTAATTTTGTCGAATTTAAATTAAGTTAGATTAAGTTTATTTTTAGAATTAGTCTTTTTTTTTGTTTTTTTTTAAATTTTAGAAAAGGATTGGAACTTAAATTTTAGAAAAAAAAAATTGTCTATAATTTTGAATAGATTATTTAAAAAGAAATTTAGTGATGACATAGCAATGTTTATAAATGGAAAATATTTTGCCCCTTTATTCTTCCTTTATAATATTTTTGAAATTGATATGATATGATATCATATCATATATTATAGATGAAGGCAATAATATTCCATAATATATGAACTTATTTCATTCCTCTGTTCAATTTTTAAATTTTAGATAGATGTTGTTAGTGAAACACGTAAGTATATGACGTGGGATGAAGTAAAACAATCGTCTACTATTATTCCAGCACGTGCCGCACTAAATAGATTGCATGTTTGGCTTGCAGAACATAATTATACTCAAGTATTGATTTATTATTTAATAATTTGTTGCATTTTGAAATTGTTTTGAAATTTAAACATTTTTTTTTCTTCATAATGCTTAACGATGAAACGATTGTTTGATTGATTGATTGATTGATTAATTGAAAATTTGAAATTTCATTAATTGAAATTTTTGTTTTATTCAATTTTAGATTTATGTTGATCAACGAACATCGGATATTGTAGCTGTAACACGACATAATCCGGTAACTCACGAAAAAGTTATTATGCTTGCATATACCGCTTTCAATAAGAATGCCATTTGTTATGATTGTCCAACAGTTGAAGATTTGACATTTACTGGTAACCGGTTTTAACTACTGTTATTTAATTTTTCCGGAGTTATCATTTTTCAAAACTATTATATTTTTTTATCAATGAATGAGTTAAATTAAATGATTTACTAACAGCTAGTAGCATTGAAAAAGTTTTTTCCGGAAATCTAATGTATGGTAACATACCGGAAAATGTACTGCATTGAATGGTTCCATTATGTTTTTATATTTTACCTTTCATAATTAGTTCAAAATGCTGTCAAATAAAAGTGATAAATTTTAGGTGTGTTAGATGAAATTTTACTAGAAATCGAATTTTGCTACACAGATAAAGGACGACAAGGTATATTTATGAAATAAACTATTGAATTAATTTAAATTTGAAAATTTTAATAAAGCAAAGCAAAAAAGAAAAAAGCTATAGAAAGTGAAATAAACTATTGAATTAATTTAAAATTGAAAATTAACAAAGCAAAAAAGAAAAAAAGCTATAGATTTAGTATATTTTAGAAAGTGAAGACAAAATTATAGAAAGTGAAGACAAAATTGTTGGTTTAAATGGTGCTAAAGTGGAGGTTCGAGAGCATTTGAAAGGAAATGATTCGAAATTGGCAATCATCAAACAATATGAAACAAATGGCAAACTTCATCTGAAGCATTTTCCTTCCGGATCAGTTATTGTTATAAAGTTAGTTAAGTTATCGTTAATTAGCTTCAGGTAATGAGGAATAGATTAGATGAAAAATAAGAGTCAGACGAAATCATTTTATTATTTGCTTATATTGAGCTGAAATAAATAAGTTAATTGAAGTAAAGAAAAAAAGAAAATTTTATTGGCAGATTAGAATTTATATGAAATTTTAGCGAAAGACTAAAATCATTTGCTTAATAAATTTGACTTAACAGATGAAAAGTTTAAGTGTTATCAATAATTACAAGATTTAAACATATTATTTATATAAGATGAAATGTGTGTTATATTTTTTAAATTTAAAATCAAAATTTACTAGGGTATCACCAATTAAGAAAGCTACCGAAGCAATTAAATTGATTCGTGATTATTTATCTGGAAAGAATGATTTCATAAAAACATGTAAGTGCATTTATCATCATTAATAATATATCAAAAATTTCTATCAATAAAATATTTAAATTAAAATTTTCTTACCCAAAAGTTTACATAACTCTTCACAAAATGTTACTCTAGTGGTGAATAAGTTGATATTAGTATGAATTCAATATGAAATTTACTATTTAGCTTTATTTTTTTAGTTTTTGTAAATGCATTAAAACAATCAACTCTACAAACTTTCAATATACTTTTATTCCGATGTGCTGCCGAAGATGAAAATGATTTCGGATCAAGTTCTTATAATATACCTCATTGGAAAAGATTAGATTATTGTGGTTTACAAGGTTAATTTTATTATTATATATAAAATTTTTCTTGATAAAAAAAAAAGTAGAAATACTTGAAACTCATATTAATACAAAATTATAATTATTAGGAAAGCGATATGTTATGATGATATGATAATGAACTTGTAAAAGTTTTCCTACAATAAATTGAGTATTTTTTGAAGAAATTATTAAGAATTGACTAACAAATGCAAGTAACTAATTACTAACATGAAAATAATATCAAAAATTATCAATTTCAAAATTTATCAACAATATTATTTGTGCCATCAATTGAATAATATTCCCTTATTGAATAATGTTTAGATTTTTCCTTTTTTATTCATTGAAAATAACATTGTCATTAAAAAAGGATTTATAAATAATAGGAAATAATAATAAGTAGTTAATATCAATTTAATTATAAATGGAAATGTTGGGAAAAGAAAAAAACGTATGTTCATTTCAGGATTATTACCGTATTTGAATGATATTCGGTTTCGTAATGATCTCGGACATCCGATATGTCAAAATTTACGTGATGGTTTATGGCTTTGTGATTATATTTATCATAGACTCAGTAAACATAATCCAATGTTAACAGAAATTGCTCGTATTATTCGAATTTTATTTTTACCACTTCATGAAATACCATATGATTTAAGACCTTGCTATTTTGAAGCATTATTTTCGCTAATTTATGAAACAACATTGGAACAATTGATGAAAAAATTAAGTCGGTTAGTCTTTCTTTCTTTCTTTTTTTTTTTTTTTCTTCCATCAGTAATCACTTTTATCTAAATCTATATCAGATATCATTCATATTTTACGATGAATTGAGTAAAAGTTTTTTTTTTTTACAAATTGTTTATTTACCGATCTTCCTAAGAATATTGTTTATCTTTTAATTTTACTACAAACTATGTTTGATTATCGAACAAATCTGTTATGATTCAATTCTCATTTATTAATTAGCAACTTTTAGGATTTTGTTTAATTAATTTAATTAACAATTTTGTCTAATAATTATAGACCATTTGTAACAGCATCAATATATGTTCAATCATTAGCGCTATCCTCTGTAGCTTTTCTTGGAGCAGTTAAAAATTCAAAGTTAGCACTTTTACCGGATGGATATAAGATAGAAGATGATTTACCTTCATCTCTTTCCGCTGGTTTACCGCATTTTTCAACTGGATTTTGGAGGAATTGGGGTCGAGATACTTTCATTGCATTACCTGGTTGTTGCCTTGTTACCGGCCGATTTCAGGATGCACGGTAAAATTTCATCATATATATTATTATTCTTGTTCTCTTAGGATTTAATTTTTCATTTGATTAATTAGTATAAAATATAATATTTAGCTATTGTTGAAGTTTTAAATGAATTAATTCAATTTAAAAGATTAAAACTAATAATGTATCAATTTATATTTATTCGCTATTATGATAAGAAAGTTGTGATAAGAATTATATGATAAGAATAATTTTATTCATCTTGATAGTACTCATACAGATGAGTGATAATAGAGCTAAACAGGATTAATTGGATTTAGTGAAGATTTATTAAGTATTCAATTTAAAGGTATTAATTTAGGATAAATGAAAATTGCATAAACAGAAAAATTTAGCTGAAGATAATCTGAGATTAAAATTAGTAAAAAATTGTTAAAAGAGAAACATGAACCAATGATACTGATATATTATCATGGAAAGAACAAAAAAAAAAAAGAAATATATTGTAGAAATTTAATCTTATCATATGGTGGTGCAATAAGACATGGAATAATACCAAATCTTTTGGATGGTGGATACGGTGCACGTTATAATGCTCGTGATGCTGTTTGGTTCTGGTTGTATGCTATTGTGAAATATATTGAAATGGTTCCACAAGGTTTTGAAATTCTCAAAAGTAAAGTACTTCGTATATTCATCCATGATGATACCATTTATGGGCATGATTTAACTGTAAGTAAATTCATTTATTGACTAATTATTATAATGTAATTTGACTAATTAATACAATGTAATTTGATTACTTAATATAATGTAATTTGATTAATTATTATAATGTTATTTGACTTTTAATATAATGCTATTTGACTAAGTAATATAATGTAATTTGACTAATTGATACAATGTAATTTGATTAATTAATATAATGTAATTTGATTAGCTATTATAATGTTACTTGACTTTTAATATAATGCTATTTGACTAAGTAATATAATGTTATTTGATTAATTAATACAATGTAATTTGATTAATTAATATAATATAATTTGATTATTATAATGTTACTTGACTTTTAATATAATGCTATTTGGTTAAGTAATATAATGTAATTTGACTAATATGATGTAGTTTAATTAATTAATATAATGTAATTTGATTAATTATTATAATGCAATTTGACTAATTAATATAGTGCAATTTGGCTAATTAATATGATATAATTTTTATGCTTCAAATTATTGCATACTTTCAATGTAACAATTCGAGTAATTTCATTTTCGAATTTTTTAAAAAGAAATTCTTTTTTTTTTCTTTGATTATCTTATTTCTATATCTTTATTCATTAATTTTTTGCTTTCTTCATTAATCAGAAATATTAAAAATCAATTTTAGGAGCAATATCTCGCTGATACGATGCAAGAAGCACTTATGAGACATTTTAATGGAATAGAATTTGTAGAGCGTAATGCTGGCCCTAGAATTGATGAACATATGCAGGAACAAGGTATATTTCAAGAAATTTCAAATTTCGCAAAATTTATTTCCGAAAAAGAAGTAATAAAATGAAGAACAATAAAGGCCTATTTTTTGGTAAACTTGAATAATAATAATAATATGATAGTAATAATAATAATAATAATAGTAATAATAATAATAATGATGATAATAATAATAATGGTAATAATAATATAATAATAATAATAAATAATAGTAATAATAATAACAACAATAATAATAACAATAATAAAGGCCTAAATTTGACAAGAAAAATTCATTGTGCGATGACATTTCAGGTTTTCATGTAAATGCATATGTTGACCACAGTACGGGTTTTATATCTGGCGGTAATATCTATAATTGCGGTACATGGATGGATAAAATGGGAAGTTCTGAGAAAGCTGGTAATAAAGGTTGGCCAGCAACACCCAGAGATGGTGCTGCTGTTGAATTGCAGGGCCTTTGTTTTGCAGTTATTCAAAAACTAGATGAATTGTATCACAAAAAACTCTATCCATACGAAGGCGTCTTTACTGGTTCCTATTAAAATTACAATTTCATTTTTTATAATTTCATTTTTTTTATGACATTTAATATTTCCATGAAATATTTGAAAATTAATACTTGTGAAATGTTTGAGATAATAACTGAATCAATGCTTAATATGATAAATTTATAGAAAATGAAATGTGGACATGGCAAAAATGGGCGAATATTATGAAAAATAATTTCGAACGTTTTTTTTATATAGCTGAGAATGACTTATCACAGTATGTAAATAGACGTGGCATAATTAAAGATACATATGGTTCAACGCAAGGTTATACTGACTATCAATTAAGACCAAATTTCTCGATTGCATTAGCTGTGGTAAGCTTATTTACAGGAAAATTCAACATATTTTTGTCATAGCTTTCAAAACTTTTAGATTAAAATTTGAAGAGTAAAATTTAATGAGTTAATAAGTTTAGGATGTAATGAAAAATTATTTCATAAAACACTTGCATTTTAGGCTCCAAAACTGATAGCTCCAGAAAAAGCTTGGCAAGCATTGCAAATTGCAGAGGAAGAATTACTCGGGCCATTGGGTATCAAAACTCTTGATCCAAGGTGATATCATAAATTCAATAATATCTGGCAGAGATTGAGGCTTTGATTAATGCCAAGTAGTAATCTATCTCCAATTCATAATACTAAGTAAGCAATAACTGATAAAGCTAATCTAACACAGCATATACTATATTGGAAAAATTTTTAAATTCAAAAAAAAAAAAAGTAAATTTCATTGAATTATTTTACAGTGATTATAATTATTGTCCATTTTACAATCAAGACGACGATGGTACGGAAAAGAAAACAGCTCAAGGTTGGAGTTATCACCAAGGCCCGGTATGTCTCTGTTTTCTGACTTTTAAGTATTTAAAATTTGGAAAAAAAAAATTTATTTAAAAAAAATTTTTTATACTAAAGCATAAAATTCAATTTAGATCTTTTTTATAATTCTTTTTAAAAAAGATTCAAATATTTTTGAACAAAATTTTAAGTTTAGAATGTGATGAAAAATTACTTCATAAAACTCTTATCATTTTAGGCTCCAAAATTGATAGCTCCAGAAAAAGCTTGGCAAACACTGATTCTTTTTTTTTTTTTTGAAATTAACAATTTTTAGGAATGGTTATGGGTAGGAATGTTCTTTTATCGAGCAAAATTAGCCATAGCAAAAATAATCAGTGAAGAAAAGAATAACGCAGAATTTTATGAGAAAGCAAAACGATTCGTACGATCACGAATGGGTACTTATTGGGAACATTTGAAGCATTCAACTTGGGCATCATTACCTGAATTAACTAATGCAAATGGTTCTCCATGTTATCATTCATGTGGTGCACAAGCATGGAGTATTGGTTGTATGCTTGAAATGGTTGATGAATTATATGAATTACATAAATTTTGAAAGCATATAGGTTAGAATTTCATTAATTTATCACATATTCTTTGAGAAACATTTAATGGCGTTTTTCTTAGTTAAGGAAATTTTTTAGTTTTCTTAGTTAAATAGTTTTTTAACTAGTTTTCTTAGTTAAGGAAATCATTAGGAAAATTTGGTCATTAAATTTTTTAAACTTCCGTAGAATGAGAATTTCAATTATCTTTACAATAGTAGGAAGAAAATAATGTAGACTATCTTCCTAAAAAATTCTAGATTTAGATTAGATATGACTGTTTCAGTTTGTCACTTACTATAATATGACTGTTTCAGTTTGTCACTTACTCACTGGATAACTGTTCGATCCATTTTTTGTTAGTGTTTTCACTATTCTCAGTGATTCTAGATTGGAATTGAAAATTTTGAAATGATCTATACACTACTACCATCTTTCCTAGTTTTATGTATTATTGTATGAGTTTCGTTTATCTTAGCTTTTGAGTAATGTTCTATATATGGACCTCATATAGGTCAATGATTCCTTGTAATTTATTTCCGTGCTGTGAATGTCAGTAAATTAGGAAAATTCATTATCATGTAAAAATTCTTGAAATATCTTCAATTGCTCATCTTTCTTACAACAGTGAAATATTTATTCCATCCCAACAAATAACTCCCAAATAACTTCATGCTCCTACTACTCGAGAATAAGCAAATCATTCGTAACAAACAGTTCACGTAGATTAAAATAAATCTGAAAAAGTCCTTAATTTCTTCAGACAAAATACGTTCTAATATCAAAAAAAAAAAATTCTTTATGAAGTGTGGAATCAATTCAAACTGTTGCTGCCATATAAAAGTCTGGCGAATAGTATGACGAAGCTTTAAATTTCAAAAGCTAGTTAGAAGCTATAAGCCTGAGTTACACACGCTGTTGTCACACAAACCAGATACATTATTTACAGATTTTCCAACGTATGAATAACTTCAACGAATGCATTTAATGCAAGTTTATAATCGAACAAATGATAAAGCGAATATACACCGAGCAGTTGTTTTCTTAGTGGATTTTAGACAAGAAAAGATATATGAAAAAATAAAATACTCAAGAATGTTGACAGTTGAACAACTGTAATATTTTTGTATATAAAATAATGATATACTTTGACTTGAAATTAATCGGTGAAATTCAAAATCTTTTGTATTTTTTCTTTAGAAAAAATCAAATCATTTGATTACAAATCTACAACATCGTCGTTTCTATCTTATACAGCATTATATTATGTTAACATTCTTCGTATAACCACCACATTTAAATCAATTAATCCAATCTCATTTCGAAAGCATAGAAGAATAATATTGGAATGAAACAATTTTGTTGAAAAAGCGAAGGAAGAAGTAAGGAACGAAAATGTTTTAGGATGCTGCAAAGAAACATAATACATACTTGGTTATGCTTGAGAAAGTTTCGAAAAACACTGATTATCCTTGTAACAATACAACTGAGATTAAACCTTGAAAATGATATGACATTAAGCATATACGGTAATTAAATAACCCACTTCTATTTCCATCTCTATACCTTGCTAAATCAGCAAATTACTACAAAATAATCTGAAAGAAGAAAACAGCAGTAAAATAATGCCGGAAAATAATGTTTCACCGATTTGCTTGCTCGCAGGCATCGATCCAGTCCGAATAGACATCGATTGGTTCAGAAAGATAATTGATATTTGTTTGGAAATCCTCCAAGCATACTCTGCATGAGATGAAACCGACATTTCGTTCACGATCCCTAAAACAAAGGAAGTAATAAACACCATCGATATTAGGATACTACATTTTTTTAAATATCAAACTGGTAGATGAATTTCACAGTAACTTAGGATGATTTCATTTGTCTCATTTTTTTATGTGACATTAATTATAATTCTTCAAGAGCGTCATTTATAGCAGAAATTTTAGTTCAGATAAAATGGAAATCTCTTTATTAAACAACTGAGTCTAGCTAGCTACGAACTGCCCTATTAACACCTTCCTTTAGAGCGATTTTAAGCTTAAGTTTAACACTTGCTCACTGATAGAAATTTACGATTCAGTAATCAAATTCCGAAATGAGTTCTCTACAAAACCAGAACATAAGGTTTAAATTAGGATTACGCATCCTTCAACAACAAAATCGCATTGGATATTTTTCTCAGTTGATAAAACGCCCATCTATGGGAAAAACACAAGAAGTTACTTCACTGTCCTATGCACTATTCAAATACTTTACATAACAACATCCGGAATTAATAAATTCTAGAATCTGCAAAAAAAAAACAGACATACATTTTTACTTCACACACCCTTTCGTGATTGCAGAATGGACAATTAAATTGCGTCTCCAGCGGTACAATTGATTTCACCTTCGGTGGTGGCTTTCGTTTTACTTTACGCTTTCCCATTTCACTATTTTTAACCAACAGCAGTAATCACACGTAACTGAAAACTATAAACGTTTGTCATAACTGAAGCATTGATTTATTATTTAATAATTTGTTAGAAAAAATGAATACATGTCAGTCGCATGCTCTACGTAAGCAACAATTCCACATATAACACGCAAATGTTGACGTAAACGTCACGTTCAATACAATATGCCTACCGTTAGTTCATCATACTCTCAAAAGTCATTCCAAGAAAACTCTCAAAAGTCAACCAGCCAGACATTCCAAAAGGACAGCAGAGTTAACATTTTAACGCGGCCTAAAGATGAAATTTATGGTCTACGATGCATCTTAACTAACTTGGAGTGCGTCATTTGTTAATTGATGTATTACTGTCATGAATTCTTCTAGACAGGAAATTTCGTGAAATTTGTGAATTATTTAAATGTATTTGAAAGAGAGAAGGATAGGACATAAGTCATCATAAAATATAGATTGAGCTCTTTGACTTTTGTCCTTTCTCCCTTATAAAGGGCTGATGACTGCATCTCTCTGTTTCATCTGACAGTTTCTCCGTAGTAGGAGGAGCTAATGTGACGAACTGCTGAACCTTTCATTCCACTGTTGGCACTAAAAGTGTTCAACATCGATCGATTTAGAACGAATGTTGTCTGTGAGAGACATTTGACCATTTGCGCCCGGTAGGGAACTTTGAGCGTAGTGCGCCACAGTGCATACATTGCTGTCAGAGTTTCATAGAAAATAATTGGAGTGTTAGTGTAATTGAATTTATCTTGCTGGATCGCTCATCAGTTGTTCTAGATGTCTCGAAGTTTCTAATGGAATTTATTGTATGCAACACTGTTTTCTTTACATGGGCAAGATGCCCCAGCGAGGTACCCGATGAACGGACTGTTCTTTTATTTGTATGACATTCTGCGCCGGGTATTGTTCGGACATGAGGTGGCAATGAGGATGTACTCGGGCTGTCTTGAGGCTGTCCTTCTGCTGAACCGTAAAACCAGCATCCCTGTTTAGTACTCCTTTCCAGGCTTTTTTTTTTTTATTCTGAGTCATCGATAATTATGTTTTTGTCATCTGCAAGAACATTTGGGTGAGACGGCGTAGCAGGTTGGTGCATATATTCTGAAAAGCAGAATGTGTTGTTTGTTATGCAGTGGGTGACATAAGGAGACAATGCGATCGGAATCGAAATCTGACTCCTGTCAAAATGTTTTAAATTTGGAAACGGTGATTTAATCATGAAATCAACTACTGAGTGGTGCTTTTCGGTTTTCAGATTGCCCAACCAACAGAGCGTATAAATTAGTTCATTAAGTTGAACAATGTCAATGTTAAGTCGTGACAGCTCGCAGGCAATTAGAGCAGAACGACGTGCAGAACGTCTAAAGTCCAACGTAGTTCTGATCTCCCAATATGCAAATTTTGATCTGAATACACTTTTGAAGGCAAATTTATGCCTTCCTTTCTTTATCTTTTACCAAACTCCTCAAAAAATGTCCATTGGATATCAACCGGATGAAAGGTGGCGATAAGCTTTCGTTAGATAACTTTTATGTGCAGCAATCAGTGGTGTCCTTGAATAAGGCTATTTGGTTATTTAGGATTTTGCTACACAAGGTTGTCACCTCCTAAATTAATTTCGAAGGATCGATTCTATAGAATTGGGTTTGCTCTTCCAGCTGCGTTTCGTGCTTTACATGTCACTGCAGGGCTTTATAAATTTATATCTTTTCATATCTCTCTAGAATGTCTCTTTCTTATAAAGATGGCTTTATAGGCTGAAAGAATTTTCTAATTAGAATCGAATTAGAATTTAGAATTAGAATCGTTAATAAGCCAATTCTGACTGTGAACACATTTTCTTTGACTGTTCGATTGAGACAGCTCTGGCATGGGAGATCTTATGTCTCTGCCAGCATAACTCGCAACCTCATAAGGGCATGCAAGCCCCTCCCTCACGACAACAGCATTTGTGGCGGATTTTAATATTGCAAAACTCTAAAATACTGTATGAGAGTTGAGAATGTGAGTAAGAAATATGTTATATGAAATCTTGCAAATAATGCTTATAATAAACGATGAATGAGATTACCGATTCAGGCAAATCTGCATTTCTATCCGGAAAACCCATCACGAATGTTTAAAATTCGTTCACAAATGTAATTAATTATATCGTGTCAGAAAGAAGGAAGATTTTACAACAGCTATGAATTATTTTCTTAAATCATCAACTTTATGAAGAAGAACGGACTGTCATTAAACGACTGATCAATTTTGCTAATGGTTAAATATGTCGATTCTTTCGCGTTATTTTTCGATGTGAAAATACTTGAATGAGCATTGAATTATTTGTAAGGCGGTGATTGCTTGCCTTATTTCACCTCAGTTGTCAATTGTAACTCTTAAGATGTGTTCCTGTTCGTGACGGGTTTTCCGGATAGAAATGCAGATTTGTGTGAATCGGTAATCTCATTTATACGCATGATGATTTCGATACGCAGAAGATAGTAGTGTAACATACATGACGAATATGGGTGTTTTGGCATTCCCGGGTGGTTTATCAAATTCGCTTATAGCATTCGGACAGCAATGCGATTTCCCGAACACTTGGGCAGCAACAACTTGGGTTGTTATTCAGGGTTTGCGTTCTACTGCATCAAATATGAATTTCCTAGTTTATGTCATGCTTTATCAGGATCCGGATAACGGCTTCATCAGACAATTTAGCAGCTTCGTCTTGCAACGACTGTTAAGTTTTTTGTTTCCGCTGTACACAAAGCAATTTGTCGAAGTACTATTGCAAGTGAGGCAAGACATTTTCCAGTACGATTCAGAGCTGATGGAAATCATCCCTATAAAATAATGAATAACTATCATGACATAAAGCATACCGGCAAGATTCTGGATGGGAAATGTTTACCTCAAATTGTTGGCTTGATAGCTTCGTTGGGTATTGGTAGTGCTAAAAATGCTTCGAAAGCAGTAGAACGCATAACACTGAATAACAACCCAAATTATTGGTGCCCAAGCATTCGAGAAATTCCATTGTTGTCCAGATGTTATAAGCGAACTTGGTAAACTACCCGGGGATTTCAAAGCACCCATGTTCGTCATGTATATTACTATCTTCTGCGCATCGAATTTATCAACCTTGCTTATGATGATACACTTGATGACATGTCAACATGTAGTGGTGATGAAATTGCGTTTTCATCATTTACAGGAGTTGTTATTGCTGTACTTGTTGTTGTTGTTGCTGTTGCTGTTGAGCTACTCCAGATACTGCAATAAGTTGTTGCTGTTGTTGCTGAGCAAATGAACTAGTAGTTTTGTTGTCACAGAAATAATACCTGACGACTGTCATACCATTTCAACTGGTTGTTTTACACTTGTCTTTCTTTGGAATTTTTCGTCCCAAATCTAACAGCCATATCACCATCGCCTCCAGGAATACTATATAGCGTGGCTATTCTCGCACAACCATTTCTAAATCGTGTGCATGTTTTGCTGACAAATTTACTGAGAGAAAAGGAAGTAGAAGTGAAGTCAGTTGAATTAATTGGCGGTACATCTTGTATTCCGGCAATTAAAAAGATTACTTCTGAAGTGTTTGGTAAGGAACCGAAAAGTACAATGAATCAGGCTGTAGCTTTAGATGCTACGATGAAATGTGCTATTCTTTTACCAGCATTTAAAGTTCGGCTAGTAAATGCTACATATGATGGAGTTCCTCTAGTTAGCAATGTCCATTGGATTGTGCGCATTTGGGATATATCAAAAGGTGAAATCTGCCTTTTCTATCTATTCTACTCGATTTTGTACAAACTGGGAGAGTAATCTCGAATAATTTTTGATCCAAAATAGAGCGTATTTAGAATGAGACCAAAGTGTTACAGGTAAATCTTTTAATTCTAGTTGTTTCAATACAAACTGTGTAGCTCTTACCCTAATTAGTAGGGTGATGAATATTAGACGATGGTTAAATTAACTAGTGTTAATGATGTGGATCAACATTGAAATGGTTAAACACATCGCACATTTTTTGAAAAAAAGCGAAAAAGTGAAGGTGTTTGATTGATCAGATCTCATGAAAATGCGAAGTTACAAAGAATTTGAACCTATTGACATTGACTGATACTACACCAGAACTATTAGCATTGCATGCTGTCTTTATATTCGTTCTCCAACAGGAGTTGATGCATTACGGCGTGTTTATGGTGGAGGTAAACAACGAGGAATAACATCAAATCATTTCTGTAAAGCTTCTGGTTCTATTATTTGAAAAGCGTTTCAAACACTAAGACTATAAAATGGTTGCGAAGCATCCCGGAAGGTAATGACTGGACACTTCTCCGTCGGGAATGTCGGTGATATTAAAATCCGCGACAGCGCTTGCGCGGAAGAGTTTGAATTGGTACAGTAAGGATGAACCAGAATATTTTTAGGAGAAGTAAACAAATTTTGAAATTAAAGAAATTAAAGAAAACTTTTATATGAATGACTATTATTATTTGATTGAAGTTACTAACTGAACAGCCAACGAATCCGAAAATATGAAAATGTTATGCGGCAAGACTAATCATTCGTAAATAGTGTTTTACAACATTTCTTTATTGATAGTCAAGTTTTATTGCAATTTTCTAATCTTCGGACTTATGTTAGGAATTTTCTGGAATGATATCTATGCAATCAAAAGATCTCTCAGAATAGTCTTTGTTAAGAAAAAATACTTGATGGCAAAGTTTATTATAGTGATCAAATAGGACTGGTAATCAGTGAACTAATCTTACTGAATTTGTTCGTGTTACAAAACCAACAGTTGCGACTGATTGGGCATGTTTCTTTCTATGGAATATGCATTTAAAATATTGAATTACAACAAGCTGAAAATCTTTTTGACGACACAAAAATAATGTCACCAAATTGAAGGAATTCAGTAGACGTGTGTAAACGCAAACCATTAAAATGATAAGCGATGCTGTAGAAGAATCCGTCTCGCAAATACGTTCTATTATTGCTGATACCACCACGAAAACTATAAAGATAAAAGTAACGAAATAAGTAATAAAAGCGGGAAATACTTATAAAATTCACTACATTCCTAAAAGGTTCAAGTACAATTTCCCGTAATTTCTCGATTACCCGGGAGCTGAAGAAATCACAGATCAAAGTTATCTTCTAAAATCAGAAGGAATAGCAATGTTTTGAAGTACTTAGCCTTCATCGGAACTGCTCATAAAAATCCATGCAATAACGTACAAAATGTGAAACAGCAAGAGATCAGTGCCGTCTGAGTGTATCGCTTTTGATTTTTGAGAAAACGTGACAAATTGCGATTATTCGAATTGCTTGAAAGGTACTGCGCACCGAAATTCCTAGGAATAATAACGATTTATTCATATTTTGAATTTGACTTGTTGACGTTTGCTACCTGACGTGAACAGCGTAAAGAGGAAGCAGTTTGATATGTTACGCATTCTCCGAAAGATATATGCAATAATTCTGCTATCGTGTGCTTCTTTGATTTACTTTTACAATTTTGTCGTTTTAGTTAGTATTGAGTAATAAGTATTACTTTAGACGTGGTAATTCCGCTTAATGAATAATTGAATTTTGACATTGTTTATGAAGCAAAAGAATGGAGCAATAGACCGTATCACTCAATGATAGGACAATTTCATTTCTACGATTAGAAATATTTTAAAAGCCATACCTTCTCAGGATGACAACCACAATAATCATAAGAGCAACACTCATCATTGAAGCGAAAGAGGACAGTAATAGTAGCGCTTCGTAAAAGCGTGGTGAATACGCGTATTGAAGCCTGGAATGGTTGTCTTGTTATGGATTTCGAAGTAAAGGAATCATTTAATAATATTAGAATTCGATTTCAACATTGGTATTTGT